>JAJOOD010072358.1:0-16668 GCA_029582525.1 Solanum tacnaense
TTATCTTAATTTATATGGCATTGATAGAATTTAAAGTGTCAAATAATTGTTAATTATTGTAATATATAATATGGAATATTTAAGTCATTTATAGTATAATAATTAATATATAATATGTAGTATTTAAGTGGAAGGCGGTGAGGCCCACTTATAAATATATTGGATATTAGTAGTGATTCTTATTGGAACACATGTTGAGGTGTGGTGCTTGGTTATTCCCACTTATTATATATAGTAATATATTATTACACGTCATCATGTTATATAAATTTGAAAAATTGAAAAAAGTTTTACAATGAGTTATGGAAGAAACTAAAAAGGTAACATTGAAATAAATTTAGCCTCATGAAATTTTAATGCAAATATACATTGGCTATTTTATATGTAAGGATCTCATGGCGCTGGGTGACCTGCGACTTACGAGGCGCAAGTTGACTTGCAATTTACAAGTAGCCGGTCTGGTCTTGTTGCTGTAAGGTGCATGGGGCACTGCGCCTTTCTTCATTAATTTTTACGGTATCACACCTCCATAATGTTGCCCTTTTGGTTTCATTCTTATTTTTTGTTGTTCTTTTAGAAACTTCACTCAATTTTTTTGTTATTTTAGCTCCAGACTCCTTATTGCAAAACTGTTATATTTGTCAAATACTTATTTATTAACTTATCTTATTTTAATTCATTCTAATTCAATTTAGCTTTGCTCATTTGACACCTCTAAAAATAATTATATATTAAATCAAATCAATTTAATTTTGCTAATTATCGTTTATATTAAGATTTAACAATAATATTCAAAAGTATGAACATGTGTTGACGTCCGATGGTTTCAAATAAGACACAATTTAAAAAAAAAATTAAACTTCATTTTATAGGAGTGTGTGTATAGAAACCTTTGGTCGTCTTGCTGAGGAGTGATTCCCAATTTTTCTTTGCAAGTTTAGGGGAAAATGTCTAGCGGAATTGCGCGTGGTCGTCTCGCTGAGGAGAGGAAAGCATGGCGTAAGAATCATCCTCATGTAAGATCTTTCTTCTCCTCATTTTGACCTTTTTTTAAAGGTAGTTTTGGTGTATGTTAATGGGTTTTAATTGTTGATTTTTTTGGTTAGGGTTTTGTGGCAAAGCCGGAGACTGGTCCTGATGGTACTGTCAATTTGATGGTCTGGCAATGTTCTATCCCGGGTAAACCTTCGGTAAGTTTCGGTTGAGTAGTCACTTTCTTTTGCATCTTCCTACATTGTTTGCAATATTTTGTGCTAGTATCTGTCCTGGTAGATGATCAGTAACTTCGTGCTTGTAGTTACTTTGTTGTTCAGGTTTATGTGGTGGTTTGTTTATACGATTTTTGGGCGGAGTAGTTAGTACTTAGCATTTTTCTCAAGTGCTGAGGGGTCGTATTTAATCTAATCTGCTGAGAATTTGTTACCACGGATTTGAAACCGTGGTTGTACATGGTCTATTTAAGCTTAGTATTTTAGGCAAAAAATAGATGACCTCTCTACTTCCATGAGTTAGTGGTAAGGTTTGCGTACACTCTACCATCTCCAAGCCACACTTGATGGGATTTCATTGGGTATATTGTTGTTGTATTTTACGCTAAAATCAGTTGGGAGAGGAACAAATTTGATAAAAGGAAGTAGATGTGAGAACTCCAGGCTCTATTTGGTTGGTGAGAATTTGATAAAAGGAAGTAGACTGTTTGAGAAAACAAACAAGCGCCTCTCAGATCTGTTCTGATATGAAATATGCCTTCTTTTTCACATTAGTTCCAGGTGAAACACCTGAATGACTGAAATCTATTGGGAAGAGCATGGAGGCTGCTAAGTGTTCATCTGTTTGGTCAATCTTAGAGGTGTATTAGCTTTGGACCATGTTTCTTATAACCAATATGTTAGCTATGGACCTGAATCAATTTTCTGCTGTTCTGTGGAAGTGATAGACACATAAGTTCTTGGAAAGATTTTGCATTTTGTGATTGAGAGAGCAGGAGAGAGATTTACATTGTTCTAAACAAAATAAGTCAGTAGAGTATGTTCTGAAGGCATACATTCTACTCGATGGTTTCGCTTGCCGCAGATTGTTTTCTTTTCTATTTTATGGGTTCCCTTGTTTTGGTACATCTACCAGTTGATTATATCCCTTTTCTGAACCCAAAAGGTAGTAATAATAATTCAGTAGATAGGAGCCTGGTAAGGTGATTTCATACATTTATTGCTTGCAACAAAAGTGATTTTCATGCTTTCCGCATTTATTATGAGGTGTAAGAAGTTCAATTTTTAGGAGAAGTGTAAATGTATTTCTCAAGTGTTATAAGGTTTGAACTTTAATAGTTTCATTATGACTGAATGAGGAAAAAGAAGAATGCAGATGATGTCATCAAGACCCCTCTTTTCGTACCACTAAGGATATTTAACGCTACTTCACCAATCGGTGTATAATGGCTTTACCTGGAGTAGCAAGACTTAGACTTATTCATACGAATTTTGGATGAGACATCTCTGTATCAAGGTTGAGTCAACAAGGCATCTCAATGATGTGATTTGTATTTGGATTAAATCTGAGTTCATGTCGTCCTCCTCAAAGAAAAAGGAAGTTTAAGCACAGGCTGCACATAACTGCTGGGTCACTAGAAAAAAATGTTGTCATGAACTGATTTTTGGAGGCAATTGGTAACTTCCTCAAAGTACTAATCATGGATCAAGCTGGCCTACATTTCATGTGGAAACTCTGTCTTTCTCTCAACTTTGCATTACTGACCCATTTCTTGTGAAATAGTTTACTTTTCACAGGTAGTTAATGTACCTGTGGAAAGAATTATTTTCAGTAACTTAGAATTAGTGAATACTGAATCATTTACTCACTTTTAGCTTCTTGAGTTTCTTTTTTGGATATTTAGAATTGGTTAAGGCTAGATAGTTTAGGTTTTCTCCTTTGAAGATATTATGCAAGCGTTTACCGTAATCAAAATCCCTTTCTTGCCTCTTTCTTCACCCTGTTCCTTCATTTGATGATTGTGAAGAATAATATACAATCTTATGACTGGTACAGACTGACTGGGAGGGCGGTCACTATCCAATAACGATGCATTTCAGTGAAGACTATCCAAGCAAACCTCCGAAGTGCAAGTTTCCAGCAGGTTTCTTTCATCCAAATGTCTATCCTTCAGGAACTGTTTGTTTGTCTATCCTCAATGAGGACAGTGTAAGTATCTGTTGCTGCCATTGTGTTATTTTATGTTTGCTGATTGGTATTTACAGCTTTTAATTGAATATATGGGTTCTTACTCTTGCTATTACTTGTTGTTAGGGATGGAGGCCAGCCATTACAGTGAAGCAAATTTTGGTGGGTATACAAGATTTGCTTGACCAGCCAAATCCCGATGATCCAGCACAAACCGAGGGCTATCAGCTTTATATGCAGGTGCTCTACTTGAGGTTGACGATTATTTGCTTGAGTTTCCTCAAGTTGGCATTTTTATTTTCTGACATTCAACATTATACCTGGATTATTCTTTATTAATCCTAATCCCTACATGGTTTCAATTGCCGTAGGTCAATCATATATGCCTAATGCATAGTAACAAATAATTCTACAATGTACTTGATATCCATACAATTTTTCGTTCTAGTGATTACTTGGTTGTAGGAGCTAAGTGACAATGAATTTAACTTCTAGTCTAATGATTCATATTTACCTTCCTTGCAATCAAGGTAATATGCATTGGGAGATATGATGCTATATGGAAATAACTCAAGTGGGAGGTTGTTTAGTTCAAAACAAGGTTATCCCAATTACAAACCCAGCTTCTATATAGGATAGATAATCCCAAGTTTTTGCTACAACTCATATCCTGGTTTAGCTAAAACCTACAACCAAACACTGGACAATTAATCCCAAATTTTATGCTGGGATAACCCTCTAATCCATGTAACCAAACGGCCCCATAGTTCCCTGGCGTGTTCTGAAATTTAACTGAACAGACCAAAGAGACTCGACTGTCATTATGAATAATGTGGAAATCACTTTTGCAGGATACAGATGAGTACAAGAAGCGAGTGAAGCAGCAGGCTAAGCAGTATCCAGCTCTACTCTAGTTTTAGCCGCGTGAAGACGATGTAATTAAATTTGACTGTGAGTAACTTTCTCTTGATTCTTAGCAAACACCAATAGTCCTTGTTGTAATAGTGACTCTGTGCCTAACTTTGGGTGCTTATCTTGTCTATGATTCAATATGCAACTTGCGTACTTTCTCTTGTTTCTGATTACATTTAGAATTGTACAAAATCAGTCTCTTTACTTAACTTTTTTTTTCTTTTCTTTTTTATCCCTCTCTAGGAGCTCCCACCCTTTTTGCTCCCTTGGTGACTCGAACTCACAACCTTTGGGTTGGATGTGAGGGGTGTTTACCATCCGAGCAACTCCCTCTCGTCTCTCTTTACTTAACTGAGGGCCCTTAGGAAGAGTTTTTTTGTTTGGTGTCTATTTCAACAAGCAAAATAATATTTTTCTTTAAAGAGGAAAAGAATATAGTTACAGATATTATTATATCATTGCTTCTTTCAATTTTCCCTTCAAATGAAAGGATATAAAGTTGTCTTTGCGTTCTCAAGTTAAACTGAAAACGTGCAAGACATACAAAAATTAGCTTAATTGAGGTTTGCAAGTAATTAAAAATATAAGTCTTTTTAGAGTGTCAACCATTATATTAAGAAAATAATGTGAGCAAATTCATGCATCTGAATTATACAAGTTATGAAACACCGACAACATATATCCCCTTACAGATTTCACAACTCATCAGTATCTTCACCTTCTTCCTTTATTGATTGAGCATGCCTTTATTTTGTTCTAAACTTGAAAAATCCAAAACTTTATATTAATAATTATCATAAATTATAATGATAATATATACACCTAAAAGATATTGATGTTTCCCTCTCGCTTCTAGTTTTTTTTTCTTCATTCAGTGTTTAGTATTCGTATTAAAATCTCAATTAATTAGGATTTGCACCGCGTAAAGCACCCTAAAAAGAAGATTTCCGGCCTTGTTCCCACCGTCCACGTTTGGTTAAGTGATAATTTGAAGCGAAGATATTTAATGTTAATAAATTATAGTCAAGTGGTTGGAAAAATATATATAACAATAACATATATTTTTTAATTTATTGATTTGACGTAAACATTTCTATAAAAGAGTCAATACTCTAGTTTCACATAGTGTATTCGTTTATATGTTTGAAAAATATAAAAAAGTACCATAAATTATAATTTTCTGTACTTAAAAATATTATAAATGTTTTAAAAAATAACAATCAAAAGAAAAACTGATGGCTTTTGTAATTCAACAAATGTGATTCACCAAAATTAAAAGGAAGAATAAGATCTGATTCTTCAAAATTTTTTAGCTTTCTTCTTTTTGTTCTTTTCTAGACTTTAGTGTTGTCTTTCTACCTGACAAGAAGTTAACAACAATAAATTCAACATAATTTCACAAATACAATTTGAAAAGACTAATTATATATACAGATCTTATACAAAGATAACACAACAACCTGATAACAAGGGATTGGGTGGCATCCTCTGAGATTATGACATCTCTTCTTCCATTGACCAAAAAAAAATAGTATCCTAAATACAAATTCTGTTAAAAAAATAACTATCATTAACCAAATTACAATACAATTATATACAATATCTTCTTTAATTTAGTGACTTTACTGTTACAACAACTAACAAGTTAACAAAAAAATAAAATCAATATCTTCTTTAGTGCCCCTTGATGGTCTACAATATCTCATACAACCAAAAAAAAAAACATGTACAAAATTATAATGTTACATTTAATTTTTTATAATATGTTACAAAGGGTTAGGAGATCTTGAATAACTATTACAATTATCTAAAACAATTTCAAATAAATCACCTTCAGACTCCAAATCATAATCTAATACTTGTTTCAAACTATTAACAGTATTGTTATTACTTCTTGTATTACTTCTATTGAGCCATTGTGCATCAATTCTACCCATTGAGAAAAGTTCTTTACTGTCTTCATAGCCAAGAATTGGTGAATCATTTTGCATTATTGGACCAATGAAGCAAGGATTTGGTGTTCTATGTAGATTTGCTGGTGGATATTTGAATACACTTTGTCCAAGATTTACTAGTACTAAAATGTCACCATTTGATGCTAAAGTTGGGTAAAGTGGATTCCCAAATTCTTCTGTTTTGCAAAATATTTCATGTACTAGCAATGAATCCACTGTGAAAAACACCTTCTTTTGGCTTGGATTGTAACCACAACCAATTACTTTTTCTGCTTTACCCCACTCTTCTCTTTGTGATTCAAACACCAATTTCATTCCTGAAAAAAACCATCTCAAGTATGGTTACTAAACTACAATAACAGTAACATACTCGGTGTAATTCTACAAGTTGGGTATAGTTACTAAACCTCAACAACAGTACCATACTCAGTGTAATTCCACAAGTGCACTAAAGTTATTAAACTTCATTAACTATACAAGTAATTAAACTTTCGTAATTGTAACAATAAAGTCACTAAACACTTAACACCTATGCCGTGTCACGCTATAGTACAACAACAACATATTATAACCCCACAAGTGGGATCGGGAAGGATAGACACGTACACAGATCGAGATGGTAGACCTTACATTTATAATAAATATAGGTATATATGCATAAGTACTTGCAGTAGATACATAGTGTCTAGTGACTCATTATTGAATAATAAAATTGATTTACCTGAAAAGTTTAGGCCATTTATTATAAGAGTAAGGTCACTAAACTAAACCTATTATAACGACAAAACCTATGACATCAAGGTAACATTACTACTATTATAGTGGGTTACATTTTTTGACTTAATTGTTTAACGGGTAAAGTTCAGTTACTTCAACGATCAACAATAAAAGAAGATAATACTAGTGATTATTTGGTTGTTGACTTGTTATCAGTGTATGTTGACAAATTCTGTTTGTGGTGTTACAATTCCACAATGTTGATCATGTACAATTAAAAACACTAATGACTGATTACTTATGTGACTTTTGGAATAAGCAATGAGCTAGTATATAAACTTTGTTGTCAAATGCAAAAAATAAAATAAAATGGCCACTATGAAAAGTTGGTTTTTATGAACATTTTCTCTTCCTTTTTTTTATTTTTTATAATTCTTTATTTTAACTTTTTAAATGACATGTTTATCATCATAAGATTAAAAAACATTTTGGTACCTTCTATATATCTTTAATTAAGACAATAAAATTCAAAAGTCTTGTTTACTTTATTAAACTCCGAAGTTAAAACCACCACCACCAACAACAACAAAAGAAAACATTCTAGTGAAACACTGTGGTCTAAGGAGAATAGAGTGTAAATCAGACAAACAAATTGAAACAACGAGAATATGAGTAAAAAGAGAACTTACCATCAAGAAAAACAGAACCATTTGAGTTAAATCCAATGGAACCTTGATAGCTGCCTGGAAGTTTAAGTGGAAGAGAACCACCAGCACTTGTTAGCCCAATTGACAACACAATGAACTCATCACTTCTCAAATTCTCCTTTGATTCTTGAATTTTTTGATGTCCATTTCCCCTATGATTACTACTACTTGTAACATGAACCAAAGACTCTGAATTAGCCTTTGAATTAGAAGAATCCTCTCTAATTAGCTTAATTTTCTCCAAATCTAATTTATCCTCTTTTGCCTTTCCCATAACTTCAACATTATTATCTTGATTCCAAGGCAAAATTGTAATCTCAAAATAAGATTCTTGTGGAAATGATGAATTTCCCAAATGAGGTCCTGGTAAAGGCAAACAAGTTTTCACAACAGAGGAAGCTGACATAAATTTACTGCTTTTATTGAGTTTTCGAATACCAGAATTGAATCGAATTTTCTGCATAAAATCAGATGAATCTTGACAAATTTCCCAACTCATATCATTTTCTCCAACACATGATCCTAAAATGGACCTAGCTGATGATCTAATGGATGAAGATGGAGCAAAAGATGTGAAAGCAAATCTTGACCATCCATTTTCAACGGCGTCAGTTACAAGTGATGGATGATCAGACCAATTGAAACCTTGTTTAACAACATAATATTTGTTTGTAACATCGTGAACACTTACATGATGATGATGAAGTTTTGAAATCCCATTTTGTAAATTCTGAGTTTGTTTTTTTGATTGATCTCCTCCAGGCTTTCTTGGACAACATCTTCGTTTAATTATTGTGATTACAATTATAACAAGAATCACACTTGAAACTGCTACAAATGAAATCTTTAACCATTCTTCCATCTTCGAATTTTATTTTATTTTGTGGGAGAGATTATTTATTTTTGGAACAGAGGAACGGTGGCGGCAACACAAAAAGAATGGTTCAACAAAGACTGCAATAGAGACCAAAAAGAGAGAAAGTTGACATTATTTTTTTTTATATATATAAATGGAAAGAGTAAAGGAAAATGAAGTAAATGGAAAGAATGGGAGAGCGTGCTATGCCAAGAAAAGATAACATTTACACCTTTTCTATATTGACAAAAATGCAGGCACGCTCATAAATACATATTTATATTGGTCCGTTCGTTCATTTTTATTTGTTCAATACTTTCTTCATTCTTATTTATATATTGTCCTTAAGATAATTATTTATTGTTTCACAAAATCAATACATAAATAACACTATTCTTCATATTTTACCCTTGAGAGTTATTAGTCTTAAAAGTATGAATTTGATCAACATAAGAAAACTAAATGGTTAAATTCATGTTTTTTGGTCAATTTAATTTATTGAAAATTTGACTTCAAAATATCACTAAATAGGGATATAATGATAAATTTACCTAGTTTCTTAAGATGTATAAAATCTAAAATGATGACATATATATATGGGCGAAGGAAGTATTATTAACGAGTAATAACAATAGGATAATTTTATTATATTATTAAATATAATATTTTTAAAAATGCTATAGGTAATAAAAGATTAATTAGAAAGTAAGTGATGAATTATTTTTTAATTTTCTAAATTGAACAAGTAAAAATTGATGAAAAATATTTTTTTATTAATTTATGTGATAGTGTTTGATTGAGTATGAAATTAAAAAAAAATTGGTTTGTTTTGTACTTATTACAAATCAATTACTCACATTTCGACTAATTTAATCGTTAAAGTATCTATTATCTTTCATCCATATATTTATTGAGTAATACAGGATTTTAGTCAAATTATTTCTTATTTATGAAAGTATTTCTGTTTTAATTCTTTAAATATGAACCCTGACATCTTTAATTCTTTGAACTTGTTAAAATAAAGAATTTTTTGTCCGACTAACAGAATATGTGACTACCAAAGAATACTAAATACACGATATCAACAGGAAAAAGATAATTGACTTTTGAACCGACTAAAAAGTTGACCAACTCGCATCGATATTTTTGCGCCATAAAATTAAAAAAATTCATCATAGTTCGGTTTGGTTTATTTAAAAGAGTCAATCGGAGTTTTGATTAAAAAAAAAGCTCAGATCAATTTTTTGAAACAATTTTTTAAAAAGTTTAAATGCATATCTAAGATAAAAAGTAGAAGCCTAATCGGTTATACTAAAATATTTTTGTATGATACTTAAACCATCAAGTTTAGTCGATTTTTTATTTTCTTGATTTTTTTGGGTAAAAGCAATTGATTGACCTTGTCGATTCTAATTAAAAAAAACAAATTTTGGAATCAAACCGATCAAGTTAGTTGTTTTTCAATCGTTTCAAAAGATTTTAATGTTTTTAGTATTTCTTTTGCAATACTTTCAATAGTTTTTACGTTCATTCTGTCAGATGAATAAATAATACTCTACTTTAATACATTTAAGTGACTAAATCAAAGATGTCTAGAATCATTTCTAAAGGACCTAAATAAACCTATTTTAATAAAACAATTTTAGCTAAGAACTCTAAATATTTTTGTCTATCAAAGCTTGGTCATATAACAAGAAATTATCTCATTTGTTTTGCCACCAATAGACTTGGACAAATAATATAGACTTTTAAAGTTTATGATAAAAATAAGCTTTTAATATTTGGATAAATTATTTTATTAAAAAATAAAATAAAATTTAAATTATTTCTAAATTTAAAGAGTAATAATCTCTCTTGAAACAACTTTAAAAAAATATCCTCCCACACCATTTTGGGTATTAGGGGACGCGCTCGTTTATTTTAAATTTAAATTTTTCAAAGGACATAGAAAGGCATATTCTTTTGTTTTATTTATAAAAAATAATAATAATAAAAAGCCTTCTAGAGAGAAATAAAATTCTTGAAATGGAGGTCAATGATACATGGTTTGACTTGTGTCAAATTTGCCAAAAATCAACACCAAATTAATATGAAGGGACTGTTAATTGTCAAGAATTAATTAAGAAAAGATAATCAAATAGTGGGCCTAAAAAAAGTGAATTTTTTTTAGACTGTAGTGTTATATATAGTGTAACTTTAATTTGACATAAATTAGAATTTTGACTTTTATCATTAGAGTATATAAAGTAAAGAGATTATACATGAGAATTGAGATTATAATATATAACCTAAGTGATTATACGCAAAATTAACTTCTTTTTTATGTATATAAAAAAGTTAATTCCAGATAAATAATCTCAATCCATCAATCTCGCGGATTCAAATAATCAAATAATTACAAAAAAATAATAATTTACATGTGCTCCAACTTTTGTTTTCATGTATTTTGCATAGATCCAATATTATATTGCCTTAAAATAATACTAATACGAAACAATTTTAATTTGAGACATGAAGTAAAGTCTTAAATTTAAATTCACTTACCAGTCGAGTTGTGATAATAAATTATTTATATTAATTCTGCATACGACATTTTATGTTCTAAGGTTATTTTGAGTAATTTTATCCAATCGAACCTTCTTATTTTGACGTTTAACTTTGTAGAGAAGTAAAAATCAGTGGGGAACAATTACAAGAACGGGAAATCTAAGGAAAGTAACGAATAAAAAAAAGCTAGGAATATACAAAAGTAAGAACCTGTTTTCATAGAACAAGGTGAATGATGCTTTCTCCGTCGCAAAATACTTATAATGTGTCAGCTTTTTGAGAGTCAAATTATATATAAAATCTTTGATTAATGTCTTAAAATGTATTTTTTAATGTATTATTATGAAAAGAATTATAACTTATACACTAGTATTTGTCTGAATAACTAAATTTTGATTTTAAAATTTTGAATTGATTTTTGAAAATAAATTTAATGGATTGACCAACGAAAAGCATGAGATCAAAAAAGTAGAATTTATGCAATTTCTTTTCTAAGAAAGAGAGGTGACATAGAATTGTCACGTACCAATTTGAATCAGATTAATAAGCTTTTGACCACCGAAAAAATTAAATTTAATTGACCAACTCTCGAAAAATTAAACATGACAATTATTTTGAAAGGAATGGAATGGTTAACGAAAGTTATCACTTATAATCAATTATATCACAATTCTTAATTAAGCGTAGGGATGCAATTGAAGTAATGATTTTGCATCATCCACTTTTATTTTGCTTTTACTTTTTTTTTCTTCTTTGGCTTCACTTTTCTTGTTATTTCTTTGGATTCATTAGCATGATCCTTAAAAGACCCAAAAAAGAGAGGATAATTTCATGGCAAAAGCTGGTCCAATCTTCAGACTTTTCTTCTTCTTACACATAATTTTTCTTTACAAAAGACTCAAAACTTTGAAAAAGTAAAAGATAGACAACGAAGAGCGGGCCAGCAATTTTGTTAAATTAATATTCTCCATTAATAATACCTTTTTTTATTTGTCCATTCACTCTAGATCATGTAATGAATACGGTACTAATCGGAGTTGATAGAGAAGTAAGTATTCCTTTATTCTTAATCAAAAGATTTCGGGTTCAAGTCTTCTTGGATACAGAGTCCTCTTTGTTATGGAGCGCTTTACCATAATGTGGACCTTTCGACGCAAATCCAAATTAAGTCAGGATTTGGATATCGGACACCGATGGGAAAAAAAATGTAATGAATACGGTAGAACAACTATATAGACTATGACAATTTTGAATAAATTTTTAGCTACTTATAAACATTCAATAGCTATCAGCTGAGCATATTGAAATTATAGCTCTAGGCCAATTCTTCTTGACAGAATCCACGCAAAAAAAAAAAAATCTTAAATAAAAAATAATACTACACAACATTTGAATCACACTAATTAAATAATAATAAGCTTCTTCTTCTCTTATAATATGAGCTGAATATTGTATTTCTCGTGGCTTTTCATGGTTTAAAAATTAAAATATAATGATCATAAATTAGGTCAACCCCTTTTTATTCCTTCTTTAAATTTGTTATTGTATTATCGGACAAAACAGGAGAGTATGGAGGTCAAGAATTAAAGTAAACGATTAGTAAGTAGTTAAGTGGTCCTTTTCTTCTTGATGATAGAGCAAGTTTCTAGTCCGGAATACCTATGATCGGCTCCCTTACCAATATTATTATATTTATTCTAGTAGCAATTTATTCTTCAATCTTATTGCTACTATTGTTCATTTTACTTTAATGACCACCTTTGCTATTTTTACTCTCTGAATTTTTTTCTTTAATATTTTCATCATAATTTTTTTTACTCGTGCATTCTTTTTCAAACAAGTTTTGAAAAATAATTTTCTTGAGTGGAGGGTTTATTGGAAATAACTTTTTTATTCTACACAAATAGGAATAAAATTTATGTACATTTCATATTTTTTTATCTCCACTTACAGACTATACTGATATATTGTTATAGTATTCCCAAATTTGTTGTTATAACGTACTTGACATTCCCAGGAAGAGATAGCTAGAATTATTGTACTTACTAAATTCATAGAATTATTGTACTTACTAAATTCATAGAATTATTGATTAGCCTAACAAGCAGGAGTCGGGTTGAGCTACTCCATCAACTTTCAATTTATGTTTAGTAGTTTGATTAATTTGATACAAAGTTTAAAAAAAAAATAAAAAAATATGTAATTTTAAACATGTGATAGTTATATTTATACGACAATAAGACTTTTGAATTTGTGGTTTTAGATATGCCATAATATTTTTATGGCTATGAGAACTTTTATTTAACGACTAAATGGAAGTTTAAAGTTAAATTATTTTCAAATATATATAAATAAATTGTATCATTTAATGGAGGGTACTTATTTTTGGTTTATAATATAATATACCCAACATAATAAAACAAGAACAATTAGGTCATGTCATAAGCTAATATCATCAGTCTTGTGAAAGTGTGTTAGATACAAATTAATTAATTAATTAAATGGAAGATTAGGAAGAATCACAATAGGCATCTATCAATCACAAAAGAAATTAGTTAAAGCTAATCATGTATTCTTTTTCACGAAAAAGATGCAAACAAAAGAGTTATTTGCTAGACCTGATTGTGTCGGACATCACTAAAGAAAACATTAAGAGGGATAATTAAGGGGGGAAATACAAATGGTATTTTTGTATAATAGTATTCAAAATTTATTAACTGGTTAATTTAAATTTGCATCGTATAAATTTTTTTTTTAAAATTCCTACCAAAGTTGTTCATATTCACATAACATGAAAATTCAAGACTTCTACCCTTATAAGTTATAACCAAAGAGATCTACTTTTACGTCATGACTATCCTCTTCACAATTATGTTTTTCTAATAAGAAATAAGAAATCACAACATATTACGATAGGTGGTAAGTATTTTTCCATTTTTAGTCGAATATCTCAAATTTAAGCTTTAAAATGAAATTGTATATGATATGATATTACGCGATATACCACTAAAAAAAGAAATATTGAAGCGTGAACTTAGATTAATAGGATCGTAAAATAAATATCGAATATCGTGTCCAACATTGATTCCTTCAAATGTATCAAATAAGTATATAGGAAGTAGGAAATCAAGTATATCCGTTGAAAGCACGGCAAAGGACAAAGTGAAAGTTAAAAGGAGAGACAAGAAAGAGTGGCACAAAAAAAGAGTAGATGGTAAAAACATTCAAAGGAGTCATAGGATATACTCCTAGTATAGTAAAGAAAATCATGAAATATGGAGCTTTTGTCCCTTCATTTTGTTTCCTACTTTGGAACAAAGATATCTTCCTCCTAATTATTATGGTTGTAGGGTACATTAGCAAGGAAGCAAAATTAATCTCGTACTAGGCCAATTTTTTTTGATTTTTTTTTTTTGTGTGCTTGATGTAAATATTACACTAGAAGAAGTAAATGATGAGGCATTGATATATGTCACCCACACGTCAATTATGTGTCAACACGAGCTAACCCTCAATGTTGGGATTATATATATGTCATATTGTTGTGTACATCCTGCCTATAACAAGGCTTATGTGATGGATCAAGATCAAACGGATTGTCAAGAATGACTCCTACTTGATAGGCTTATTTAAGAAATAAAGTTACATCCTTGCTAATAGTTAATATTATAACTTTGATATGATATTAAGCGCTTGATCCTAACAAGTAATATCAGAACCAAGATCATGGATTCTATATTTCTACTTTCAAGAACGATATGACACATGTGAGAGGTGTTGGGAGAGGGATTGTTGGGTAACATCAACATTTTCCCTATATTGAGGCTCATGTGATGGACTGAGGATGGACCAAGTCGGAGTCTTTGTCGAGTATGGAGTTTGGTAAAGAAGTAAATTTATGTCATTGCGATCAACTATAGTTTTTAGCATAATGATAAACACTTTAACGGTCCTAACACACATTAGCTAGTGTTTTTTTTTTCTGTTTAATCGTCCATTTTCTGAAATTTACTGGCCCATAGTTCTCACAATGACAATGGGCCGAGCAAAAACAGATCAAGCTGTCCACTAGTCCATGCCTAAGCCCATCTCGTAATCATAGTTTAACAAAGGCAAAGGCTGAACTCTTATTTTCTAGGGCAAATTACAAAAATCACATACTTTTAAGGTAAAATTATAATTTATTCCTTAAAAGTTTATAATTACAGAAATCCCTCAAACGGATACAATAATATAAGCGTTGATACATTAATCTGATGCGTGAGATACATTAATCGTTGAGTAAGATACATTACATTTTATACATGATACATTAATCTGATGCGCGAAAATGAGGGATTTTGGAGATTTGTAAAACTTATAGGGGATAATGGTAATAAGTAAACTAAAAGGTGGGATTTCTGTAATTTTTCCTATTTTCTATGTCAAAATTTACGAAAAAAATTAATATGAAAGTGTAAATCTAGAATAAGTTAATATCATCCTTATATTTTGTTATTCTATGCGCACATGAGAAATACAATATTCATCATTCCCTCTATTCCACTTCATTTGACACTATTTTCTTATTAGTCCATTTCAAAATGAATGATAAGGCTTTTATACCCGCAAACATGAAAAGACTTCATTGAGTTTTGGGAATAGGCCCATTTATGATAGTGGGCCTAATGGCTTGTTTGGACGTTGTTTTCTAGGTTGGGTCGAGAATCAGATCTCTTTTACCCAAAAGGTTTATGTTCTTGAAAGGAAAAATTACACCATATACACATTTAAGAGATAATATTACGGGTTTTAAACATACTTTAAAAATATTCTTACTTATAACAGTTTATTTACGGGTTATAACATATCAATTAAATTTAACTTTATTTAAAAATTAATTAAAATTTAATTTAATAAATGATTAATCTCTTTATATTTTTATATTATTAATTATTAATAGTTAATTAATTTGATTGCAGTTCCTTTTTTAAAACATAAATTATCAGTTACACAAATTTAGGGATTGACATTGATTAGAGTTCCTTGATTACTGTTACATTCCAAACCTCCCAGTCACATTAATCCCACCCCCCACGCCTATCCAATATTACAGTAATCGTCCCTCCCATCTTTCTCACCACCCCACTACCCCACATTCACAATCGTCCCTCCCATCTTTCTCACTACCCCAACTTCAAAACCGTCCCTCCCGTTCCATTTCTCATCATCATCATGTAGAAGAAAACGATTGTAACGTCGAAAGAGTCCTCGATTAGTTGAAGGAACTTCTACGGATGAAGTACATGCTCCAACATTCAACATATTGACTCAAACCCCACCGCCAAAAAATGTTGAAATTCCTGCAAAGTGTGGTTCCTCTCAATCGAAGGATTAAAAGGAGAAAAAAAACGAAGCAAAGAAAAGGGTGAGTTCGGCAAATCAAAAGGGAAAGAAGAGGAAGGGGAAAATTGTAGAAACCCTTTTTGATTCGAATTCTGATTTTGTTAGTGAAATAAAAAAGGAAAAATGGAAAAAAACAACAAATGTAGAAGTTGTTCAATCTTCAAAACCATCAACAAGAAGAACAACAAAAAAGAAGAAATTAGAAATCCCAATATCCAAAAAAGGCAAAAAAATTGTTAGGGTAAGTATTATATTTAATTTATTTTCACATTATTCAAATCAGTGATTTTTTTGCTAAAAATATCACATTATGCTTGTTGTTTTGAAACTTTTGTTTGGGTGAAACTTGTACGAAATGTGAATAATATTTGTATGAATCTGACTTTAATATATGATTTTTGGATATTGTATG
>JAJOOD010072368.1:0-22368 GCA_029582525.1 Solanum tacnaense
GATATATCAAAGGTACTATTGACTATGGTGTAAAGTTTGAGAAGTGTCCAAGCTTCAAGTTACTTGGATTCTCAGATAGTGATTGGGCTGGATCCGCAAATGATATGAGAAGTACCTCTGGCCATTGTTTCAGCCTAGGTTCAGGAATATTCTCATGGTCATCTAAGAAACAGGAAATTGTTGCATAATCAACTGCAGAAGCTGAATTCATAGCAACAATAGGAGCAGTAAACCAAGTCTTGTGGCTTAGAAAGATCATGTATGATTTACATTTGGAACAGAAGGAAAGTACTATCATTCTTGTCGACAACGAGGCAGCTATTGCAATCTCAAACAATCCGGTGTTTCATAAGAAGACCAAGCATTTCAACATCAAGTTCTATTTCCTGAGAGAAGTGCAGCAAAGGGGAGAAGTGACTCTAGTCTACTGCAAGTCTGAAAACCAGCTAGCAGATCTGTTTACTAAGCCTTTACCGATCAGCAAATTCGAGCTTCTTAGACAAAAAATTGGAGTTTGCAGTATCCAAAGCAAGGAGGAGTGTTAGGAATCTGCTTTTGAACTGCAGTAAATTTAATTTTACTGCCTATGTTTTAACTAAGACTTAGTCAATTAGTTGTTAGTCATGCTTTCCTATTTTTTAGGAGTTGTTAAGTGAACTGTTGATCGTGTGTTATTATTATTTTTTACTTTTCATTCTAGGCTCTTATATATCTAATCTGAAGTATTAATAATATTCAACTTCTTCTGCTTCCATTCTTTTTTTTCTCTCTCTCGTCTTTTTTATTTTAGGCGCAGTCTTTGATTTCCCTTTGTGTTATTTAGCTTAAAAAGGTTTTTAAAACCTTCAGATTTCATAGCCATTTATCTTAGGTTCATTTTGGGTGAGCAATCATTTCAACGTAGAATTATTCAATGAGAGAAAGCCTTTTTCATTCATACATAAAAAGCATTTGGGAAAATCCCTTCCAAAACAATCATCTCTAAATTCAACTAATATCACATAAACTTTACTCTCAAAGTCATTCTAATCATAAATCATCATCTATGCTTCAATATGAAGCAATTCATAATGTACCCTATCAATCCTCTAATAATACATCTAAATCCATAAATTCTCCTTCCTTTCATAGCATAAAACCCATTCACATCAATTTCATCTTAGAAACATGGATTAGACATGGGTACATGGAAATTCATCATAAAAGCATTGAATCCACTCAATTCATGCATAATCAATCATGATTTACTCAATTGAATCAATATAAAGAAAGACCCACAACTTAGAAGAAAACCCTAACTCAAATTGGAGAATTCTACTTTTTAATTGGGAGAACCTAGGGGCTCCATGGATGAAAAGCTATCATACCTTGCTATCACAGAACACAAATGCTTGAGGAATGGAGACTTGACTTTGACCCTAGCTTCAACCTTTCTTCTTCTTCAATTTATCAAGAGAGAAATATTTTGGAGAGAAACAACTCTATTCTTTATGGTGGATTAAGATAATGAATTGAATGGGTGAGATTTGGTGTTAAAATCACTTATATAGGGGTCCTAGGCTTGGGTAAAATTACATTGCTTTGATTGAATTCAATTTGGAAAAATACCATATTCCCCTAAATTAAACTATCGAACCCCCTTCATGATTGGCTTCACGAGCCATTGAGGCTCTCAAGAGCTATGGTGCCAGTTGTGGTCCTTGACTAGTGGCTTGGTTTACCACACTTAAACTCAACTTCCCACACGCCCAACTCCACGAGCCGTCAAGTGGCTCATGGAAGGAGGTTGCCTAAACATGCACACTACCTAGCCCTTCATGGACATCACCATGACATGTAGTCCCCACCACGAGCCATCCTGGAGGTCGTGGAAGGTGAACATCACTTGGCTAGTTACTGTGAGACACCACGAGCTACACCACCACTTGTGGTATCCTTCACATCCTCTATGGGTCCTCATGAGGGGTGCCAAGGCTCAATTATTTAGCTAGTGGCTTGTAACTTAGCCCCTTCGTTAGAATACTAGATTCTGAGGTCTTACACAAGATAACCTTATGTCTAGAATATCATAAGTGTCACTCCTCGAGCTACCCCCGAGACGCGGAAACGAGACCTAGGATCACATGTGACCCCAAGCTAACCCTGCTGGCATGACATGAGCATATTAAGCATAATAATAACTGATGCGGAAGCTAAATAATAATTAAAGTCTAAAATGATGGGGAATACCTATAAACTAAAACTTAATATATTAAATCGAAGAGTTTAATACAAGAGAAATATCAAACTCAAATACTAAGCTGAATCTAACTATGTATGAAAATAGCCTCTAACAAACTATAAGTGTTGGGACATGCCCCATCTAGGTCTAGCAAAACTGAAACCAAAGGAATGAAAACTGAAAGATAACATGACTATTGTCCTCGAAGAATGAGGACTCACCACTGATGCTGCTGAACTGGAGATCGGGAACCGATCTAAGCGTGATCTGGATGCTGAGAACCTGAACCTACATCACAAGAAGATGTAGCGCAGAATATGTGTCAACACTTGAAAGGTACTGAGCATGCAGGATAGAGTAAAACTGAAATAAACATATAACTGAACAAGCAATAAAGCAAGAGTATAATCTGAACATGATATAGATACTGAATACTGGGCTAACTAAATGCACTGACCAAATTTATAACATGCTGAGACTGAATATTGACTGTACTAAAATGTGGTCAATGCAATGGAGTCTGACTGAACTGTGGGAGCTACTAATAACCGATAAAAAACCAGATGAGCTAAATGTGGAGTTCGATGTAGACGCCCTATCGAGAGGACCCAATACACTTGGCCAAAAATGTAGAGCCATAATGGCGTGATCACTAAACTGATGCCCATAGAGGGGACTTACAACCTACATGGTTCGTAGTTATGGGACTATAAGGGTGATTGACCCTAGTCTAACGCGGTATTATGCTACTCCCTATAGATTAAATAATTAACACATTATGACTGAAATTTATGTAATGTACTAGATAGGTCAAAACTGACATGCAAACTGAGAATGCGCATTAATATACTAACAATGACACATTCAAGACTGAGGAATGTATATCTAAACTACTGAAAATATCTGACCTAGCATGTGCAAATCAGTAACTAAAGAAATACATAGCTAAGGTTTTGGAATCCATACAAGAACCAAAGTAATAACATGATAATCTAATTTGGAACATGTAAATAACTAATTCATGATAATCTACTGAAGTTCTAGAAACCCTAGGTCTAGTTGATAATAGGGAATCAAGAATCTGACTGAAATCTAGGGACCCAATGGGAGAAAGGAACCGACTAGTAAAATCCCACATACCTAGTGACGAATTTCATGGACAAATCTTTCAATTTTGGGGCTAGAACTGATAGAATCTTGTTGCATTCTTGAACTAGGACTGCTCGACCTTTTTCTCCTATTTACACTTTAATTTTCTATGTTTTTGTTGAAAGATCTGACTTAGGTAAGTTCTAGCTATATTTCTAGGTGAAAACTAATCAAAACCACGTAGTTTAGGGTTAAAATGACGTAGTTTAGGGGTCCAACGAAATAGGAAAAGACCAAAAGACCCCTGACTTAAATTGCAGATGGGGCTGACCATGGTCACTTCCACGGACCGGGAAAGGGACCACGAACCGTGAAGATTGTCGCGGTCTAGGGTACAGGAGCTGGGCGTTCTGGGGGGTCTGATACACGAGCCCCTACCACAGCCCGTGTGGAGGACAACAGCCCTTGAAGGTCCCCGTGGTCCCCACTTGAGCTGAGGTTTGGAGGCTCAGGTCTAGGGGCCTACTGGATACCTTTCATGGACCACTCAACGACCTGTGTGAGGGACCACGAAACATGAAGGCCCTCGTGGTCTTTACTTAGGCATGGAGGTCTCAGGGGCTGGCTAGGGGGCTACTACCTTGACTATACGGATGCCACCACGGTCCATCATCATGACCACGGCCCGTGAAGGGTCACATTGTCTGATGTTTGGGTCTAGTGGAATCCAAGTCATGACCACAGGCAGGTCGACGGACCGTGGACCCTGTCACGGTCCGTGAACCCTACCGTGGTTTACAGCTTCAGGAAAATTTCTGCAAATTTTTTGTGGGTCTGGTTTTTGAGGTGCTACAATATCCCCCCCCCCCCTTGGGATAATTCATCCTCGAATGAAGACTAAACTAGTAGAAATGGAAGGGATGAGTTGCAACCCTACCACTAAACACTAGAAACACATTTCTGACTTAACTAGGTTCCAAAAACATGCAAATACACTGAAAATGCAAGTACAGAATGACGGAACATGATACTAAGACTGATTCTACGCATGAATGACTGAAAAACAAAAGAGGAACTATTACCTCAAGCTAGAGTGGAATCGGAAGGAAAGAGGTTAGGATACTTGGACTTCATGGCTGCTTCTGCTTCCCAATGAGCTCTCTCTACGGACTGACTCCTCCACAAAACCTTGACCAAAGCGACTTTTTTGTTTCTCAACCTTTTAATCTAACGATCAAGAATCTCAACTGGTACATCCTCCTAAGAAATACTATCTTTTACAACTACACTCTCTAATGGCACTACGCATGCTAGATCACCCACACACTTCTTTAATAGTGAAATATGGAAGACTGGATGCACTGGTGCTAAATCTACTGGCAACTCTAACTCATAAGACACTTTACCAATCTTTTTCAAGATCCGGTAAGGGCCTACATTTTTGGGACTGAACTTCCCTTTCTTGCCAAATCTCATCAACCCTTCATAGATGACACCTTCAGGAAGACCCAATCATCCACTTGGAACTCTAGTTCCCTTCTTCTTACATCTGCATAAAACTTATAGCTACTCGGGGCTGTCTTAAGTCTATCTCTAATGAGTTGCACTTTCTCCATAGCATCAAAAACCGAATCTGGCCCTATCAAGGCTGCTTCACCTACTTCAAACCAGCCAACAAGAGATCTACATCTACGCCCATACAATGCCTTATAAGGGGCCATCTGAATGCTAGAATGGTAGTTATTATTGTAGGCAAACTCAATAAGAGGAAGGTGATCATCCCAACTACCCTTGAAGTTGATCACACAAGCTCTCAATAGGTCCTCTAAGGTCTGAATGGTACGCTCTGCCTGACCATCCGTCTGTGGATGAAATGTTGTGCTAAGGTTAACCCGAGTACCAAGACCATTCTAAAATAACTTCCAGAAATGAGAGGTAAGCTGAGGACCTCTATCTGATATGATAGACAAAGGAACCCCATGCAACCTGACTATCTCATTAATGGAAAGCTTGGCGTAGTCCTCCACCGAATCTTTATTCTTTACCGCCAAAAAGCAAGAAGACTTAGTAACTCTATCAACTATCACCCAAATGGAGTAATGTTGTCTGTGAGTACGAGGTAATCCTATAATGAAATCCACGTTGATCATTTCCCACTTCTCACTTCCAAGTAGGAATGTCAATCTCTTGAGTCATACCCACTGGTTTCTGATGTTCTACCTTCACTTGCTGACAATGGGGTCACTTACCCACAAAGTCTGTTGTATCCCTCTTCATGCTATTCCACCAAAAGACTTCCCGTAGATCACAGTACATCTTTTATGGGCTTCTGTAAGAATCAGCTGTCTCAACTCGCCCACATTACGAAAACATAATCAACCCTGATAGCGAAGCACACCATCTCCCTCTTGGGAGAAAACCTCTACCCTCTGTTGATGGACTACACCCTTGAGTTCTAGCAATGTCGGATCATTGTCTTGCTTCTCCTTAACATCCACTACCAATGAAGATTCTGATCCATTTTGAACTATCACACCACTATCTGATACTCTCATAAGACGAACTCCTAAATGAGCAAGGCTGTGAACATCCTTTGCTAGCTCTTTTCTTTCTTCCTTAACATGTTCTACACTACCCATTGTTTAGGGTTAAAACGGCGTAGTTTAGGGGTCCAATGAAATAGGAAAAGACCAAAAGACCCCTGACTTAAATTACAGACGGGGCTAACCACGACCACTTTCACGGACCGTGAAGGGACCACGGACTGTGAAGATGGTCGTGGTCTAGGGTCTAGGAGCTGGGGGTTCTGGGTTTTCATCCACGATCACCTACGACGGCTAGTGTGGAGGACAACTAACCGTGAAGGTCCCCGTGGTCATCACTTGGGCTGAGGTCTGGAGGCTCAGGTCTGGGGGACTAGTGGATAGCCTTCACAGACAACTCCATGACCTCTGTGATGGACCACGAACCGTGAAGGCCCTCGTGGTCTTCACTTGGGCATGGAGGTCTAAGGGGCTGGTTAGAGGGGCTACTACCTTGACTACACAGACGCCACCACGGTCAATCATCAAGACCACGGCCCGCGAAGGGTCCCTTGGTCTAATGTCTGGGCTTGGTGGAATCTAATTCATGACCACGGGCAGGTCGACGGACCGTGGACCCTGTCACGGTTCATGAACCCTACCATGGTTTACTGCTTCAGGTAAGTTTTTGCAAATTTTTTCTGGGTCTGGTTTTTGAGGTGTAACAATTAGCATATTGAGAATGACTAAGTAAAACAATACTAAAAATATGTGATGTGGGGATAAAACCCAACTAGTCTTAATGTAATATATACTAGGAGTTTAGTGATAACTGAAACAACCACTTAACAACTAAAGTTGAATCTACTACTACATCAAAAAGCCTCTAACTGAGTTGAGTTCCTCGAAAATGCTCAAAGCTAACTGTAACAAAATTGAAAACTTAATATAAAGACTAAAATGGAAAGCATGTCTATTTTCCTCGAAGTATGAGGACTCACCACATAAGCTGTTGAAGTGGATCAAGAATCGATCTAAGCGTGATTTGGATGTTGAGTGACTAAACCTACATTATGAAAGGATGTAACACAGAGTATGCGTCAGTACTTGAAATGTACTGAGCATGATGAATATTGATATTAAGCTAAACAAATATATATATGATCTGAACAAAGCATAACTAAGCAAGAATATAAATACTGGAACATAATTGAAAAACTAAGTTGAATGCAATGACCAAGTACTAATCATGTAGATAACATGCTGAACTGTATACTAGTATAACTTCTGAAAAACCCCGTCAAATACACTAAGAGTCTGACTGTGGGAGCTACTATTAACCAACATAAACCACATGAGCTAAACATGGAGTCCGATGTATACTCCTCATTGATAGGACCCAATATACCTTTCCAGGGGTATAAAGGGATGACTAGCGCGATCACTAAATCTGATGCCCAACAGAGGAAACTTAAAATCCTACACGGGCACGTAGTTATGGGACTATAAGGGTACGTTGAACCCTAGTCCAACTCGGTGATATGTCTACTCCCAGCTCAATACATATTAAGTTAAAATGCACTAAATACTGACATGCTAACTGAGAATGCAACATTTTTGTACTAAGACTATGGCATTCGAAATCTGGAGAATGATTTTCTGTTTAACTGACCTAGCAAGTATAATTCATGAACTAACAGAATTTACACAAACTAGGGTTCTGAGTTTGATAAAGGGAATTATGCAAACTTTCCAAGAAACATGTTATTTCAATTAAGGATACTATAACAGCTAAATCACAACAAATCTCCAAGGTTTTAGAAACCCAAGCTATAAAAAAACATGGAGAATCAAGGAGCTGACTGAATTCTAGGGACCTAATGGATGAAAGAAATCCACTAGTGAAATTTCACATACCTGGTGATGGAATCTATGGAGAAATACTTTGGATTTTGGGGCTTAAACTTGAAGAACACTTTTGCCTGTTCTTGAAAGAAACTGAAGCCTCTTTCTCTTCTTAGCATTCTAATTTAGGTGATTTTAGGAGAATGGGGGCTTTAGGTAGTTTCTGACTAGTTTACTAAGCTTAGACTAAGTATGACACATTTTAAATGTTAAACGACGTGGTTTAAGTGCCCAATGTGTAGGGGGGAAAGAATAATATGACCCTGTCTTATATTCTACCGAATCGGCTTTAAGACAGGCATCACGGGCATGATGACCAAGGCCCATCAAGTAGCTCGTAAAGATGCCCTGCCTCACAAGGCTTCACTAACCTTTCTCAGGATTCTATATGGACCAACATATCTAGGACTAAGCTTCACTTTCCTGCCAAATATCATCACCCATTTCATAGGTGACACTTTCAGGAAAACCCAATCATCGATTTCAAACTCTAAGTCCCTTCTCCTCACATCTGCATAGGACTTCTGACGACTCCGAATAGTCCTTAGCCTAACTCTAATGAGCTAAAATTCTCCATAGCCTCATAAACGGAATCACGCCCAATCAAGGCTACTTCACCTACTTCAAACCAACCAATTGAGGGGCCTGCATCTAAGCCCATTTAGTCCCTCATACGGGGCCACCTGCATACTGGAATGAAACTATTATTATAGGTGAACACTATGAGTAGGTGACCATCCCAACTTCCCTTGAAATCGATCATGCAAGCTCTCAACAAGTCCTCTAAGATCTGAATGGTACGCTCTGCCTAACCATCCTTTTGTGGCTTAAATGTTGTGCTGAGATTTACCCGAGTACCAAGACCTATATGAAATGGTTTCCAGAAATGAGTGGTAAACTGAGGACCTCTATCTAAGATGATAGACAAGGGGACCCATGCAACCTGACCATCTCATTGATGTAGAGTTAGTGTAGTCCTCCATTGAATCTGTAGTCTTGATAGCCAAGAAGTGAGAGGACTTAGTCACTCTATCCACCATCACCCAAATGGAGTCATATTGTCTACGAGTACGAGGTAAACCCGTAATGAAGTCCATGTTTATCACTTCCCACTTCCATGTAGTAATGTTAATCTCTTGAGGAATACCTCGTTGTTTCTGATGTTCCACCTTAACCTATTCATAGTTAGGACACTTATCCATAAAGTCTACTATGTCCCTCTTCATGTCGTTCCACCAAAAGACTTCTTGTATATCACAGTACATCTTAGTGGCACCTGGATGAATGGAATTTTTGTGAATTATGGGCTTCCGTAAGGATCTTCTGCCTCAACTCACCCACATTTGGAACACATAAATGGCCATGGTAACGAACTACACCATCTCCCCGTTGGGAGAATACCTCCACTTTTTGCTGATAAACTGCAACTTTCAACTAAAGTAAAATAGGATTGATATCCTTCCTTTCCTTAACCTCCACTACAAATGAGGCTTTTGATCCATTCTGAACTATCACACCACCATATTGTTGAGATCATCGGCAACTACATTGGACTTACCCGGATGGTAAAGCAGATTCATGTCATAGTCTTTGAGGAATTCAATCCCTCTCCTCTGAGGAAGATACAACTCTTTTCGGGTAAACACATACTGGAGTCTCTTATGATTTATGAACACATGTCACGACCCAGGGGTACCCCTTAGATGCAACATGGTGTACAAGACTCTAAAAAGTCTCATACAAGCCTCATAACATTCTTGAACATAAGAGCATAGGAAAATAGAGAAGAATTTAAAACTTGTCTTTACAATCGAAGTCATTTTTCATAAAAAGGAAGCGGAAGTCTTTCTATACTTAGTCTCAAACCATCTAGAACATAAGACTTAAAACTTTGGGACACAACCCATACAAAAGCTCTAAACATAATGAAATAAGACATAAAGGGAAATAATGTGTTTGTCCTCGAAACTATGAGAACTCATCAAGTCTTCAACTCCAGGCTCCTTAGAAACCTATCTTCCAAGTATAAGACATCAAATCTCCAAACCCTACACTTCGGTAAAAATGAAGAAATATGGGTTAGCACATTGAATGTGATAAGTATGATAGCCATGCAAAAATCATGCTTTAAAATGGACATTTGGTTAAAATCCATGCATATGCCAATTTTGAGAAAACTTCATGAACATAAGCACAAGAGGCATCATATACACACATAACAAACATACAAGTTATTTCATCACATTAGAACATAATCATCATATAAGCCATTTTATCACATTAAATCCTTCACCTTAAGTAACCCCAAGCTATACTCTTTGCAATGTATGAATAGCGTCCCATACCACCATCCACACTAAGTACCACATTAAGGCAACCAAAAGTGAACTTATTATTCTACCTTTTACATCATTAGACAATACTCATACATAAGAAACATAGATATTTCATAAGTCATAACAACACATTAGGACCATCATCTAGGGCAACCCTAAGTTATACTTGTGCAATGTATGAATAGTATCCCATACTACTATTCACACTAAGTATTCATTTGAAGCCACCATAGACAAGGCATATTCATATTCAATAGGTCATGACAAGGAAGTAATCTCATAAAACAATCCAAGTAAAGCATGCATCATTACATTAAGCATATAAGAGTCAACATTCTTTATTAGCTTCATTTAGAGCATTTTCATTCATTAGTCATAAAGACATTAGTGAACTCACTATAGCCCCATCAAAACCTACTGATGCAATGCATGGATGGCATCCCAAACTACCACCCACACTTCATAGAACTTCTCAAGAAAAATCATAGTGCACATCTCGCATGATGGTAATAAGCATTAACTGACATAGACCATGTGAACTTGACATGGAATCCGGTGTCATATAACCCCACACCGTAAAGAGGTGGTCTACTCGCCTAAGGTAGGACCGGTTACATTTTAGCTTAAGTGGATCCACTAGCTAATATCCTATGTGGCCACATAGTTATAGGATAGAAAGATGTTCATTGGAACCCTAGCCTAACATTGGGAGACTTTCCATCTTACCATATCCACTCGGTTTTTAGCCTCCATTCCCATAGAGTATTTCATTCACATTACATTATTGCACTTGAAAGGAATGCCATTAGCCTATCGACCCAAGTTACTTCATTACACATGAAAGCAATGCCATAAGCCTATCGATTCATGGTTTATTATAGGATAGCTCTAGAGTCCTCATGAAAGAAATGCCATAAGTCTATCGATTCATGGTTTCTCATTTTATTATTATACACATTAAAGGAATACCCTAAGCCTATCGATTCATGGTACATTGAATTATTAGGAAAGGAATTCCATAGGCATATCGATTAAAGAGTCGTCATTACATTAGTTCATTAATGAAAGGAATGGCATAGGCCTGTCGATTCATATTCATCAAACCAAGACACATTCATTATACAAGAAAATGATGCCTTAGTCTACCAATTCAAGATGCTTCATTCAAGATCACATTCATCAATACAAGAAAAGGGTGCCTTAAGCCTACCAATTCAGTATACATCAATTTACATGACTCTCATTTATACAAGAATATGATGCCTAAGCCTACCAATTCAAGATATAACATCACATTATAGAAACCCTTCCCATTCTATCATCATCATCATCATTCATGAGTGTTAATTGAGAATATTCTTTCAATCATAACACAATTACATTCTAAACATGATCATAACACTTTGATTGAGATGACACACATATACTTAACATCATGTTCATACATAGGTCCTTCATGAAATTGCCTTCCAAGGCTATACATCAATCACAACCCAAAGATCTAAGATACTATAATAGATAAGGGAATTAACATGATTTAATAACTAATTCAATATAAACATAAAAAATTCAACATACTTTCATAATCAATCAATTCCCAATCACAATCACAACTTAGGATGTTGGGGGAAAACATGGGTTCATAGGAGAATTCACCATAAATTCATCTTTAATTCAACAATAAATTCATAATACATCATATATAACCTTTTGAAAACGTTTTGGAATTGAACCCATGCATAGATTGAAAACTAGGGTTTTTGGGGAAATTTGGAAACTTGAAATCAACTTTGAAATTGGATCCTTGAAAGAAACTAAGTCAAGGATGAAGACTACCATACCTTTTAGGGAAGAACTCCACGAATATTGAAGACAAATGGCTGCTCCTTGACCCCTAGAATTGACCTTCTACTTGCTCTTCAATGGAGTTTCTAGAGAGAGAATATTTGAAGAGGTGGGTTTCTAATTTGAGTGTTTGGAAATAAATGAAGTCTAAAAGAGAGTTTAACACTTTTAAAACCGTTAAAATACATTAATAACTCAATAATAACCGTCCCCCAGCTAAACTAACTCAGAAAGGAATTTACTAAAACACCCCCACATTGGCCGAACCTAAGACAGTCTATAGGTGCAAACCACGAACCCCCACCCACAGACCGTGGGTGGGTCCACGGGCCGTCCTGGCTTCTCATGGTTTGGTTCTGTAGCATCAATCTTGGGACCTTGACCCACAGAGGCCATCAACGGGGAGTGGATGGACATATGGGGCATAGGTCCCATCCGTGAGTCACAAAGAATTTTGAAGCTTCTTGGTTTGTTGGGGTCTTGGGGGTTAGGCTTTAGGTTCCTCCTCAAGGACCCCTTGGGTAGTCCTTGGGGAGTCGTACCATGACATTCAACCCCTCAACCTAATCTCGGGACAACATTCTATCACATGAAACCCCATTACAAACACAAACACACAATCGTTAGGCTCTAGTTTCACTTACTAGTTTTCCGGGTTGTTACATTATCCCCCACATGGGAACATTCATCCTCGAATGATACTTTAAACACATTAAGGGAATAAAGACTTAAGACATGCAGCCCATCATGCATGCAACATTATAAACAATGCACAAAACTAGGATGAAACATCAACTCCATCTCAAACATACTCAATGCAACACAAGAAAGCAGGAACTATCTCTACAAATTCATTATGCATCATAACTTCAATGTTCCTCATTTCATTGGAGGAATTACCTTCTACAACTCAAATCATGCTCATCATAACATCATTAAGCACATTATGCAATTACTCTTAAAAGCATATTTAGGCATGTTTAACAATCAACCTCATGAAGCATATAGACAACTCATACTAGATGCATATCAACATGAGGAATACAATCCATAAAAACTCACTTTCTCATTTAAACATAAGTTCATCAAGAAGATTCATAACATAAGGAGACCATGGAAACACATAAACACACATGACTCCAAAACATGAAACAAGCCCAAAGGAACTATTTGTCTTAGGTTTGAATAGGAATAGAAGGAAAAAGATAAGGATATCAGAACTCTCAACAACCTTACTATTCAACATACCATCTCCCCTCTTAGGAGCAAACCCAAACTAAGGTTACCATGAAAATATCATAGGGACCTCAATACAACATTCATAACTTATAAGGAACTTATTAACATCACTCAAGGTCTTATATGAGTCTACCAACCCGGGTATAAACTTCTTAACTCACTACACCTCTTAAGGTGAGAATTTCAAGCAACCCTAACTCATGAACATCAAGGATACTCAACGACTTTGCTATCTAAGCACCTTATCCCCCTCCCCCCTCTTGGGAGAAAGCCTATACAAACTCTTTTAAGCCTCAATTCTTTCAACATACCCCAAAGCTCATCATGACTAAGTCGGGTTCTAGCATCGACTAAACATAACCACAATGCAAATCATTCACACTAAAGACAACATCACAATCCATCACCTCAAATTTAACAAGTCACATAGCCATAATTGTCATTACAACCAACCTTTCTCCCTCACTCCACCTAGCATAAGCCTTTCAAGTGGTCACATTCTAAAGACCATCAGATAAGGAATAAGAGAGAGAACTTATAGAGTTAAACTCTATGGCACGACTTAAAGAATGAAGAAGTGAGATTTTCCTAACACCCAATAGACACTTATTCATAAATGTGGCGTGCTTCACACTATGAACAAGACTCTACTAGATATGCTTTGAGACATCCTAAAACCATTCCAAAATCTTATGCTCTGATACCATGTTTGTCATGACCCAGGGGTACTCCCTAGATGTAACACGGCGTACAAGACTCAGAAATGTCTCATACAAGACTCATAGCATTCTTGGAAATAAAATCATAGGAAAATAGAGTGGAATTTAAAACGTTTCTTTGCAATCGAAGTCATTTTTCATAAAAAGCAATCGTAAGTCTTTCTAAACTTTGTCTCAAACCATCTAGAACATAGGACTTAAAACGTTGGGACACAGCCCATACAAAATCTCTAAACATAATGAAACAGGACATAAAGAGAAATAGTGGGTTTGTCCTCGAAACTATGAGGACTCACCAAGTGTTCAACTCCAAGCATCTTAGAAACCTATCTTCCAAGTATAAGACATCAAATCTTCAAACCCTACATTTTGGTAAAAATGAAGAATTATGGGTTAGCACATTGAATGTACTAAGTATGATAGCCATGCAAAAATCATGCTTTAAAACGGACATTTGGTTGAAACCATGCATATTCCAATTTTGAGAAAACTTCATGAACATAAGCACAAGAGGCATCATTTACACACATAACCAACATACAAGTCATTGCATCACATTAGAACATAATTATCATATAAGCCATTTCATCACTTTAAAGACTTCACCCTAAGTTACCCCAAGATATACTTTCTGCAATGTATGAGTAGCGTCCCATACCACCATCCACACAAAGTACCACATTAAGGCCACCAAAAGTGAACTTACCATTCTTCCTTTTACATCATTAGACAATACTCATACATAAGGAATATAGACATTTCATAAGTCATAATAATACATTAGGACCATCATCAAGGGCAACCCTAAGTCATACTTGTGCAATGTATGAATAGCATCACATACTACATACTACTATTCAGACTAAGTACTCCTTTTAAGCCACCATAGACAAGGTACATTCATATTCAATAAGTCATGACAAGGAAGTAATCTCATAATACAATCCAAGTAAAGCATGCATCATTACATTAAGCATAGAAGAGTCAACATTCTTTATTAGTTTCATTTAGAGCACTTGCATTCATTAGTCATGAAGACATTAGAGAACTCACTATAGCCCTATCAAAGCCTACTCGTGTAATGCATGGATGGCATCTCATACTACCACCCACACTTCATAGAACTTCTCACGAAACCATAGTGCACATCTCACATTATGGGAATAAGTATTAACCGACATAGACCATGTGAGCTTGACATGGAATCCGGTGTTTTATAACCCCACACCGTAAAGAGGTGGTATACTTGCCTAAGATAGGACCGGTAACATTTTAGCTTAAGTGGATCCACTAGCTAATATTTTATTAGGGCACATAGTTATGGGATAGGAATATGTTCATTGGAACCCTAGCCTAACATTGGGAGATTTTTCATCTTACCATATCCACTCGGTGCTTAGCCGCCATTCCCATAGAGTATTTCATTCACATTACATTATTGCACTTGAGAGGAATACCATTGGCCTGTTGGCCCAAGTTACATCATTACATATGAAAGGAATGTCATAAGCCTATCGATTCATGGTTCATTATAGGATAGCTCCAGATTCCTCATGAAAGGAATGCTATAAGCCTATCGATTCATGGTTCCTCATTTCATTATCATACATATCAAAGGAATGCCCCAAGCCTACCGATTCATGGTACATTGACTCATTACGATAGGAATTCCATAGGCCTATCAATTCAAGAGTCGTCATTATATTAGTTCATTTATGAAAGGAATTCCATAGGCCTATCGATTAATATTCATCAGGTCAAGACACATTCATTATACATGAAGAGGATGCCTTAGTCTACCAATTCAAGATTCTTCATTCAAGATCACATTCATCAATACAATAAAAGGGTGCCTTAAGCCTACCAATTCAAGATACATCAATCCATATTACTTTTATTTATACAAGAATAGGATGCCTAAACCTACCAATTCAAGATATACCATCAGATTATAGAAACCTGTCACATTCTATCATCATCATTCATGAGTGTTAATTGAGAATATGCTTTCAATCATAACACAATTACATTCTAAACATGATCATAACACTTTCATTTAGATCACACACATATACTTCACATCATGTTCATACATAGGTCCTTTATGAAATTGCCTTCCAAGGCTATACATCAATCACAACCAAAACATCTAAGATACTACAATAGATAAGGGAATTAACATGATTCAATAACTAATTCAATATAAACATAAAAAATTCAAAATACTTTCATAATCGATCAATTCCCAATCATAAATCACAACTTAGGATTTTGGGGAAAAACATGGGTTCATAGGAAAATTCACCATAAATTCATATTTACTTCAACAATACATTCATAATACATCATATATAACCTTTCGAAAATGTTTTGGAATTGAACCCATGCATAGATTGAAAACTAGGGTTTTTTGGGAAATTTGGAAACTTGAAATCAACTTGGAAATTAGCTACTTGAAAGAAACTAAGTCAAGGATGAAGAATACCATACCTTTTCGGGAAGAACTCCATGAAAATTGAAAAAGAATGGCTGCTCCTTGACCCCTAGACTTGACCTTGAACTTTCTCTTCAATGGAGTTTCTAGAGAGAAAATACTTGGAGAGGTGGGTTTCTAATTTGAGTGTTTGGAAATAATGAAGTCTAAAAGGGAGTTTAAAACTTTTAAAACCCTTAAAATACATTAATAACTCAATAATAACCGTCCCCCAACTAAACTAATTCAGAAAGGAATTTACTAAAACACCCCCACATTGGCCAAACTTAAGGCAGTCTACAGGTGCAAACCACGAACCCCCCACCAACGGGCCGTCCTAGCTTTTCGTGGTTTGGTTCTGCAACATCACTATTGGGACCTTGACCCACAGAGGCCATCCATGGGGCGCGGATGGACCTACGGGGCATATGTCCCATTCGTGAGTCACAATGAATTTGGCAGCTTTTTGGTTTCTTGGTGTTTGGGGGTTAGGCTTTAGGGTCCTCCTCAAAGACCCCTTGGGTGGTCCTTGGGAAGTCATACCTTGACGTTTAACCCCCTAAACCCCTCAACCTAAGCTCTGGATAACATTTTATCCCATGAAATCCCATTACAAACTCAAACACACAATCGTTAAGCTCTAGTTTCACTTACTAGTTTTTCGGGTCGCATACAAGTAGTGCCTCCAAATCTTTAGGGTAAATACTATGGCTGCAAGCTCAAGGTCATTAGTCAGGTAGTTCAAGCAGAAGCTATGACCTACCTTGTTGCATCAGCACACAACTCAGGCCAACCCTGGAGGCATCATAATAAATTACATAACCATCTGAACAATCTGGTAGAGTCAAGAATGGTGCAGTAGTCAACCCAGTCTTCAGTTCTGAGAAGCTTTTCTCACATTCTTCTGACCATTAAAATTTTACCTTCTTCTTAGTCACCTTGGTCAATAGGGAAGCTATGGATGAAAACCCTTCCACAAGACTCCTATAATAATCGGCCAAACCTAAGAAACTTCTGATATATGTTTGAGAGGTGGGTCTGGCCAGTGTTGTACTGCCTGAATTTTATGAAAATTCACTCGGATCCCTTTTCTAGATACCACATGACAAAGGAAAGTGACAGACTGTAACCAGAATTTACATTTGCTGAACGTAGCGAATAGCTGGCGATCTTTGATAGTTTGCAGAACAACTCTCAAATGAGTCACATGCTCCTTCTCACTCTGAGAATAAATGAGGATATTATCAATAAAGACAATAAAAAACAAGTCCAAATACTGTTTAAATACCCTGTTAATCAAGTCCATGAAAGTTGTAGGAGCATTTGTTAGTCCAAAAGATATAACTACAAATACATAATGACCATACTGAGTCCTGAAGGCTATCTTCAGAATGTCACTATCTCTAACTCTGAGCTGATGATAGCAAGATCTGAGGTCTATCTTAGAAAAGCAGCTAGCACTATGAAGTTGGTCGAACAAGTCATCAATCTTACGTATAGGATATTTGTTCTTGCTTGTGACTTTGTTCAACTACCGTTAGTCAATGCACATCCTGAGAGAACCATATTTCCTCCTCACGAACAACACTGGAGCACCCCATGGAGAGATACTAGGTCTAATGAAGCCCTTATCTAGAAGGTCATTCAATTGTTCTTTCAATTCCTTTAGCTCGAATGGAGCCATTCTGTAAGGAGGAATTGAAATAGGCTGGGTATCTAGGAGGAGATCTATTCCAAAGTCGATTTCCCTTTCTGGAGATACTCCGTGATGATCTTCTGAGAACACTTTGGAAAACTCATTTACCACTAGGACTGACTCAAGAGTTGGGGTTTTGAAGTTTGAATCCGTCACCCGATTAAAATGATAGATATACCCTTTGGAAATCATTTTTCTAGCCTTAAGGTAAGAGATGAATCGACCTACAGGCGCGGAGTTACTATCCTTCAACTCTAAGAATGGCTCGTTTAGAAACTGAAATTGAACGATCATAGTTCTACAATCGATTGAGGCATAAAAAAAATGTAACCAATCCATGCCTAAAATGATATAAAAATCTACTATTTCTAACTTGTTAAAGTCTTCTGAGGTGACTTTCTGAGAGACTGTAACAGGGAAATTTCTTTATACCTGTCTGGCTATAACTAGGTGACCAACATGAGTAGAGACTGAGAAGGGTTATGAAAGAGTTTTTGGACTGACCACACCCAAAGCACCCTTACCTGTCACAAGACACTCGCCTGAATATTTCTTACTACACTTTGGACAAGTTAGGAAAGTCGTGTTACATGTAGTACTCCCTTGAGACTTAGAGCCTTATGCCTTACCTTTCTGATGGTGTTAAAACCTGGAGGATGGAGCACTAGCTAATGAAGGTGCTGGGACTGTAGAACTTTTCTAAAATTATGAGCAATTCCTACCGCCTGACTTTTGTTGTGAGTGTTCATAATTTCCTGGTCTGGCCTTTTTGTTATTCTTGGCCATTTCCCTAAGTTTATCTCCTTCCACCTGTTGATCTTGGTCATTAGTATGGAGATATCCATATCCCCTAGGACCATATCATTTCTACACTCAGTCTTCGCAGATCAGATACCCCAAAAAAGAACTTACTCATTTGTGCCCTTCGATCGGCAACCATGTGTGGAGCATACCTGGAGAGCTCGGTGAACTTCAGCCCGTACTCTTGGACCAACATTGAACCCTGCTTCAAGTTCATAAAATCTTGCGCCTTAGCTTCTCTCAACTCTATTGGGAAGAACCTGTCCAAAAAAGCTCTAGTAAAACAATCCCAAGTCACAGGAGTTGCATCCTCAACCTTGTTATCTTTCCACTTAATGAACCAGCTATAAGCCACATCCTTAAGTTTGTAGAATGGCAGCTCCACCCTATCACTTCCAGTCACAAACATCACCTCTAGGATCTTATTAACTTCATCAATGAAGTGTTGTGGACCATTACCAACATTCGACCCTAGAAACTCAGGGAGATTCATTTGAAAAAAGTCTCAGACCCTAACTGCAGCTGATCCACCATTTGTGTTTGCAAGATCTGGAACTTGCTGATTGTTCTAATTGGCCACACTCTAAGCCAAGAGGGAGATCGCATTTCGAAATTCTACATTCCTACCTTCATGGTTCGGGATTGGAGGAACTGCGTTAGCATTGTGTGTATTAGCATTCCATTTGTTAGCTCTACGAGGAGGCATGATCTGAAACACATAACGATGGGTTAGAAAGGAGAAGTTGGATCATACCTCGCGCATGATAAGAATAGCAAAGAAAGTGAAGTTTTTAATAAAACACTTCGTAACCTCCCCCTCATAGATGTGGTGCGCTTCAAACCCATGAAAAAGAATATACATAGTGCAGTTTTAAGACATCCTAGGACTCTTGAACCTAACGCTCTGATACAAAATTTGTTACACCCCGAGGCTACCCCATTTACGTAACACGATACCTAGGATCACGAGTGACCCCAAGCTAACCCTGAGTCTGGCATATCATAAGCATACTTAGAATAACTAAGTAAAACATGAACTAATGCGGAAGCTAAATCAATAAATATCTGATGTGGGGACAAAACCCAACTAGTATGAATGTAAAATATATAACATGTTCTAGATTGGATGTTCTAAGAAGATAGAAGAAGAAGAAAAGAAAACATAGAAAATTCATAGTTTAAAAATATGAGGGAACCCCTATTTATAGCCAACAAAGGTAGTATGAACATGTGCTTATTGTGCCTTGTCACAAAAAGCACAATTCTTAAAAAAAGTCATAATCCTTCAGAAAAGTAACAACTCATCCAAAATGTCACAACTCTTTAGAAAAGTCATAACAATTTGGAAAAGGCACAACCCTTCTTGAAAGTCACAACCCTTTGAAAAGATCACAACTTATCGGAGATATCACAACTTTTTGGAAAATTCATTACATTATGGAAAAGTCATAACTTTTTTTTAAAATGTCACAACTCTTTGAAAAATCCCAACCTTCAGTGTAATGTATTTTTTTTAATTTTTTATAATATAGATAAATTAATAAATGTAAAATAACATAAAATATAAATGATACATTAAATTGGATGTTTTATATTGGGTGTATTATAGTGATTTAACATTCAAGTTTGAGACTTCATGCTTTTAATATAGTATATATATAGAAGATAGATAGATATAGAAAGATAGATTGACGAATGTTATCACGTATTTTTCACATATTGCTTCTTAACGTTTCCCATTCTTTATTAAGAAAAGTTTAAATGTTTCAATTACTACTTTTCTAATCTTTGTTAATGGTTAATACAAGAAAAAGTTAGAAGGAATTATTACTACTTTTCTATTCAGCTATTATAACTAATGCTACTTGTAACCTTTCTTGATTCTCCTAATTACTTGTACTCCACCCGTCCTATTTTATGTGGTACCCTTCCCTTTTTATTCCATCCCAAGAATAATATCACATTACTATAGTTAAAAACAATCCAACTTTAAAATACCCCTTTTACGCTTAATGAAATGATTTTCAACCACAAAAATGTATAAGAATTGTTTTAAACCACAATTTCAAAAGTCTTTCTTATTTTCTTAAACATTGTGTCATGTCAAATGGTGCCGTATAAAATGGGACGGAGGGAATAATTGTTTGTATTTCCTATATTTTCCCCAGCTTGTAGCCTCTAGAATAACAAACATGTGACTTGGTTTGTTCATAATTCTTTAGTTGTTCTTTTTTTTGAAAAAAGTAATGTATTTCAAAATATTTTCAAACTTTTAAATATGATTTGAAAAGTTTTTAAGAACTTAATGAGATCTTTCTGTGATTTACTGGGTCTAGAATAATCAAGCAACACACGTATGAAAATACGAGGGGGCTAATATCTTTCACATGATAATTTTTTTATTACATATTTATGGGTATTTATGGACAATGACATGGAAGAGTCAGTACTAAAAAACTGCTTAAAAACGACGAACAGAAAAGCGACGGACGACGTCGCTCCAAAAAGCGATGCCTTTTGCCACACTGTCCGTCACTTTTTAATAAAAATAATTATTTTTAAAATTATTTTACAAAAAGAGACGGACGGCATCTCTTAGTCCGTCACTTTTTTTCGCGAATTTTTGTGCCAAATATATAAATAATTAATAATTATTTATTTAATATATATGGCGACGCCGTCCGTCGCTTTTATTAAAAATAATTATATATAAATTAAAAATTAACGATGTTGTTCGTCGCTTTTAATTTATTAATAACTTTTTTTATTATAGCGACAGACGACATCTTTATGTCAACGCTTGTTGGTCAAAATATATGGTCAACTATATTTAAAAAGCGATGGACAGTGTCTCTTAGTCCATCACTTTTTGTCAAAATGTTGGTCAACTATATTTAAAAAAAGCGACGGACTTAGAGACGTTGTCCGTCGCTTTTTATTGAATATCTAAAAGACATATTGCCATTTTCTTATTTTCCTCTCTCTCTCTCTCTAAACTCTTATTCTCTTCCTTCTCTCTATATATATTGACTCCCTCTCCGTTGCCATCACCGTCGCCGTCGTCGACCGTCGTCCTATCCCAAACTTCACCGTCGCCTGCCGCCTTTGATGGTCGTCGTTGTTGCAGTGCTGCTGCTTCACAGCTTCCTCCACTCACCTCCACGGGCGAATATAGTCTACTAGACTAGCCAAGAAAGAGTGACGTAGACTATATTCTAGGTCATTCGGAAGGGCTCCGTATAGTTTTGGGGTGTAACGTTGTGGTTGTTCCCTCTCCTTTCAGTAGAGTGACTTCGTGCCTATCCTTACCGAGAAAAAGGAGTTCCAGAGGCATCTTCAGCCTCTCCTTGCTAAGGTAGGGTTAAATTTTAGTTTTTTTTTTAATTCTAGTGATTATAATTGATTGTTTGTTAGTATATTATTGTTTTTGTTTGTTGGGTTGTGTTATTCAATTGTTAATTTGATTTGATTATTGTTAGTTAGGTATAGATAATTGAAGATTTTTATTTTAAGGTTTTTTTA
>JAJOOD010072369.1:0-16155 GCA_029582525.1 Solanum tacnaense
ATAAAATAAAAATATGAAATAAACATAAAAGCAGCCCTATTTATTCTCTTTTCACTCTCTCAAAGAGAGTGAAATACACTTTCTCAGCCAACTCAGCACTAAGGGTTTATTTATTCTATTTTAAAACAGTTCAGGGGGGTGATAGGACCCCCCCTGAAGTTTAACTGTGTAGTTGAGTATCCGATAATAGGTTGGGGTGACATTTGACCATTTTCTCAATATAAAAATAAAAAAAAGACATAAAAATACTTCAAATTTTTTTAGAATCGCACCAGTCACCTTAGAATACCGATATGAATTACATATCAAAATTTCACATTTTTTTGGGACTGCTCGAAAAATATGAGAAATTTTAATTCAAAAACGTCCAAAAAATATAAAAATCAAGAGAAAGATATAAAAACATCTCCGAAAATTCCCGATCGCACCTGTCACCTTAGATTATCAATACGAATAAAATATCAAAATTTCAAATTTTTTCGTGACGGCCCAAAATATATCAAAAATTGTAATTCGTAAATATTCAAAAAATATAAAAATTAAGAAAAAGACATAGAAACACCTCAAAAAATTCCCAAATCGCACCTGTCACATTAGAATATCGATACGAATAAAATATCAAAAATTCACATTTTTTCGTCACTGCCCCTAAAATATCAAAAAAATTAATTTGTAAACGTCTGAAAAATTAAAAATTAAGGAAAAGCCATAAAAATTCCTGAAACGCACTAGTTACTTTAGAATATCGATACAAATTAAATATCAAAATTTTACATTTTTTTCGTGAATACTTGAAAAATATCAAAAAATTTAATTCGTAAACGTTCAAAAAATAAAAAAAATCAAGAAAAAGATATAACAACAACTAAAAAATTCCTGAATTACACTAGTCACTTTAGATTATCGATAAAATATCAAAAAACTTATTTCGTAAATGCCTGAAAATACAAAAAATCAAGAAAAAGACATAAAAACATCTCATAAAATTCTCGTTAGCACCTGTCACCATAAAATGACGATACGAATAAAATATCAAAATTTTACATTTTTTCGTGACGGCGCGAAAAATATCAAAAATTTTAATTCGTATACGTCCTGAAAATATAGATATCAAGAAAAATACATAAAAACACCTCAAAAAATTCCCGAATCATACCAATCACCTTAGAATATCGAAACGAATAAAATAACAAAGTTTCACAATTTTTTGTGTCTTCCCGAAAAATATCAAAAAGTTTAATTTGTAAATGTCCGAAAAGTGTATAAACCAAGAAAAAGACTTAAAAACACCTCAAAAAATTCCCAAATCGCACCGTAATCTTAGAATATCAATACGAATAAAAGATAAAAATTTCACATTTCTTCGTGACTTCCGAAATATATCAAAAAATTTAAATCGTAACAGTTCGAAAATTATAAAAATCAAGCAAACGACAAAAAAACACCTTACAAAATTCTCGAATCGCACCAGTTACATTAGAATATCGATACGTATAAAATATCAAATTTCTCATTTTTCGTGACTGCCTTAAAAATCTAAAAAAAATTAATTCGTAAACGTTTGAAAATATAAAAATCAAGAAAAAGACATAAAAACACCTCAAAAAATTCCCGAATCGCACCAATCAACTTTGAATTTCGATAACAATAAGTTAACAAAATTTTACATTTTTTCTGACTGTCAAAAAATATCAATAATTTTAATTCGTAAACGTCCGAAAAATGAAAAAATCAAGAAAAAGACAAAAAACACCTGAAAAAATTTCTGAATCACAACAGTCACCTTAGAATGTCGATACAAATGAAATATCAAAATTTTACATTTCGTCGAGACAACACGAAAAATATAATAAAATTTGATTGGTAAATGTCCAAACAATTTTAAAATCAAGAAAAAGACATAATAACACCTCAAAAAAATTCTGAATCGCACTAGTCACCTTAGAATATCGATACGAATAAAATATAAAAAAATTACATTTTTTGGTGACTACCCGAAAAATATCAAAAATTTTAATTTATAAACGTCTGAAAAATATAAAAATCAAGAAAAAGACAAAAAAAATACTTCAAAAAATTTACAAATCGCACCTGTCACCTTAGAATATCGATACCAATAAAATAAAAAAATTCACATTTTTTCATGACTGCCCAAAATTTCAATAAATTTAATTCGTTAACGTCCGAAAAATATAAAAAACAAGAAAAAAACATAAAAACACCTCAAAAAAATCCTGAGTCGCACTATCACCTTAGAATGTCGATATGAATAGAATATCAAAATTTCACATTTTTCATACCTGCACGAAAAATATCAAAAATTTTAATTCGTAAAGGTCCGAAATATATATAAAAATCAAGAAAAAGACATAAAACACCTCAAAAAATTCCCGAATCGCACCTGTCACCTTAGAATAACAATACGAAAATATTTAAAAAACATTAATTCGTAAACGTCCGAAAAATATGAAAATCAAGAAAAAGACATAGAATAACCTCAAAAAATCTCGAATCGCACTAGTCACCTTAGAATATCGATACGAATAAAATATCAAAATTTCACATTTTTTTGTTTATCAAAAAATTTAATTTGTAAACGTCCAAACAATATAAATAGTCAAGAAAAAGACATAAAAACACCTCAAAAAAATCCTGAATCTCACTTGTCACGTTATAATATAGATACGTAATTAGATATCAATATTTCACATTTTTTTGTTAATTCCCAAAAAATATAATAATTTTAATTCGTAAACCTGCGAAAAATATAGAAATCAAGAAAAAGACATAAAAACACTTCAAAAAATTCTTGAATCGCACCAGTCACCTTAGAATATCGATACAAATAAAATAAAAAATTTAACATTTTTTCGTGACTTTTCCAACAATATATCAAACATTTTAATTCGTAGACGTCCGAAAAATATAAAAATCAAGAAAAACACATAAAAACACGTTAAAAAATTCTCGAATCACAACTCTCACCTTAGAATATCGATATGAATAAAATATCAATATTTTACATTTTTTCGTGTATAGCCGAAAATAATAAAAAATAATAAATTGTAAACGTCTGAAAAATATAAAAATCAACAAAAACAAATCAAAACACCTCAAAAATTTCTCGAATCGCACCAGTCACCTTATTATATCTATACGAATAAAATATTAAAATTTCTCATTTTTTCGTGACTAATCAAAAATTATCAAAAAATTTAATTAGTAAACATCCAAAAAGTATAAAAATAAAGAAAAAGATATAAAAACACCTTAGAAATTACCGAATCGCACCACTCACCTTAGAATATCGATACAGATAAAATATCAAAATTTCCACTTTTTACGTGACTGCCCGAAAAATATCTGAATTTTAATTTATAAACGTCTGAAAAGTATAAAAATCAAGAAAAAGACATAAAAACACCTCAAAAAATTCCCGAATCGCATTTCTCACCTTAGAATATCAATGTGTATAAAATATCAAAATTACATATTTTTCCGTGAATTCACGAAAAACATCGAAATTTTTTATTCTTTAACGTCGAAAAATATAAAAATCAAGAAAAAGACATAAGTACCTCAATAATTCCTGAATCGCACCGGTCACCTTATAATATCGATACGAATAAAATATCAAAATTTTCCATTTTTTCGAGACTGCCCGAAAATTATCAAAAATTTTAATTCATAAACGAACGAAAAATATAAAGATCAAGAAAAAGAAATAAAAACAGCTCAAAGAATTATTGAATCGCACCTCTCACCTTAGATTATCGATACGAATAAAATTTCAAAATTTCACCTTTTATCCTGATTTCCCGAAAAATATCGAAAAATTTAATTCGTAAACATCCAAAAAATAAAAAATCAACAAAAAGACATAAAATCAACACAAAAAATTGTCGAATCGCACCTTTCACCGTAGAATATTGATACGAATAAAATATCGTAATTTCACATTTTTTTAATGACTTCCCAAAAAATATCAAAAAACTTAATTCATAAACCTATGAGAAATATAAAAATCAACAAAAAGACGTAAAAACATTTCACAAAATTCCTGAATCGCACCTCTCACCTTAGATTATCGATACTAAAAACATATCAAAATTTCACATTTTTTCGTGACTGGCCCAAAATATCAAAAAATTTAATTCGTCAATATCCGAAAAATATAAGATTAAGAAAATGACATTAAAAAACCTCAAAAAATTCTCGTATCGCACCAGTCACCTAATAATATTGATTCAAATAAAATATCAAAATATCTCATTTTTTCTTGATTGCCTCAAAATATCAAAAAATTTAATTCGTAAACGTCCGAAAAATATAAAATTTAAAAAATGACGTAAAAATATCTCAAAAAATCTCGGATAGCACCAGTCTCCTTATAATATTGATACGAATAAAATAAAAATATCTTATTTTTTCGTGATTACCCCGAAAAAATATTCAAATTTTTAATTCGTATACGTTCGAAAAATATCCAAATCAAGAAAAAGATATCAAAACACCTCAAAAAAATTCTTAATCGCACCTGTCACCTTAGAATATCGATATGAATAAAATATCAACATTTCATATTTTTTCGTGAATGCCTGATAAATATCAAAAAATTTAATTCGTAAACGTCTGAAAAATATCAAAACTTTTAATTTGTAAATGTCCGAAAAATAAAAAAATCAACAAAAAGACAAAAAAACAAATCAAAAAATTCTCGAAGAACACTAGTCACCTTAGAATATCGATACGATGAGAATATCAGAATTTCACATTTTTTCGTGACTGCCCCAAAAAAATATCAAAAAAATTAATTCGTAAACGTCCGAAAAATATAAAAATCAAGAAAAAAACTTTAAAACATCTCAAAAAATTCACGAATCGCATCTCTCACCTTAGAATATCGATATAAATAAAATATCAAAATTTCACATTTTTTCGTGTAAGCCCGAAAAATATAAAAAAAAATTTGTAAACGTTCGATAAATATAAAGATCAAGAAAAAGACATCAAAACACCTCTAAAAATTCTTGAATCGCACCAGTCAATTTATTATTTCGATAAGAATAAAATATTAAAATCTCACATTTTTTCGTGACTAATCAAAAAATATAAAAAAAAATTAATTCGTAAATGTCCGAAAAGTATAAAAATCAAGAAAAAGATATAAAAACACTTTAGAAATTAACGAATTGCATCACTCACCTTAGAATATCGATGCGAATAAAATATCTAAATTTCTCCTTTTTTAGTGATTACCCGAAAAATATCTAAAATTTTAATTTATAAACGTCCGAAAATATAAGAATCAAGAAAAAGACATAAAAACACCTCAAAAAATTCACGAATCGCAACTCTCACCTTAGAATATCGATATGAATTAAATATCAAAATTTCACTTTTTTTCTTGAAATCCCAAAATATATCAAAAAATTTAATTCTTAAACATCCAAAAAATATAAAAATCAAGAAAAAGACATAAAAACATCTCAAAAATTCTCGAATCGCGCCAATCACCTTAGAATATTGATCCGAATAAAGTATTAAAATTTCACCTTTTTTCGAGACAGCCCAAAAAATATCTAAAATTTTAATTCGTAAACGTCCGTAAAATAGAATCTCAAGAAAAAGACATAAAAAAATCTCAAAGAATTCCGGAATCGCACCTCTCACCTTATATTATCGATCTGAATAAAATATCCAAATTTCACATTTTTTCATGACTGCCCGAAAAATATCTAAAATTTTAATTCGTAAACATCCGAAAAAATATAAGATCAACAAAAAGACATAAAAACAGCTCAAAAAATTCTCGAATCACACATGTAACCTTAGAAAATTGATATGAATAAAATATCATAATTTCACATTTATTCTTGACTCCCCGAAAAATATCAAAAATTTTAATTCGTAAACGTTCGAAAAATATTTAAATCAAGAAAAAGACGTAAAAACACCTCAAAAAATTCCTGAATCGCACCTCTAACCTTAGATTATCGATACGAATAAATTATGAAAATTTCACATTTTTAATTCGTAATTCGTAATTATGAAAATTTCACATTTCAAAAAATTTAATTCGTAAACATTCAAAAAATATAAAATCAAGAAGAATACATAAAATTACCTCAAAATATTCTCGAATCGCATCTGTCACCTTAGAATATTGCTACGAATAAAATAATAAAATTTCACAATTTTTCGTGATTGCCCAAAAATATCAAAAATTTTAATTTGTAAACGTCCGATAAATATAAATATCAAGAAAAAAAACTAAACACCTCAAAAAATTCTCGAATCGCACAAATAACCTTATTATATCGATACGAATAAAATGTCAAAATTTCACATTTTTTCTTCAATGCCCAAAAAATATCAAAAAATTTCATTTGTAAACGTCCGATAAATAGAAAAATCAAGAAAAAAAACAAAACACCTCAAAAAATTCTCAAATCGTACCAGTCACCTTAGAATATCGATACGAATAAAATATCAAAATTTCAATTTTTTTCGTGATAGTATAAAAAAGTCAAAACTTCCCATATAGTACCAGTCACCTTAGAATATGGATACGAATGAGATATCAAAACTTCACATTTTTTCGTTACAGCCACAAAAATATCAAAAATTTAAATTCGTAAACGTCCGAAAAATAAAAAAATCAAGAAAAACATATATAAAAATACGTTAAAAAATTCGTGAATCAAACCTGTCACATTAGAATATCGATACGAATAAAATATCAAAATTTGATATTTTTTCGTGAGTGCCCGCAAAATATCAAAAAATTAATTCGTAAACGTCGAAAAGATATAATAATTAATAAAAAGACATACAAACACATCAAAAAATTCTCCAATAGCACCAATCGCTTTATAATATCGATACAAATAAAATATTAAAATTTCACATTTTTTCGTAATTGCCCGAAAAATATAAAAATAAAGAAAGAGACATAAATTAAAACTTCACATTTTTTGGTGACTGCCCGAAAAATATCAAAATAAAGAAAAAGACATAAAAACACCTCAAAAAATTTCCAAATCGCACCTGTCACCTTAGAATATCGAAATTAATAAAATATCAAAATTTCAAATTTTTTCGTGACGCTCCGAAAAATATCAAAAAATTTAATTCGTAAACGTTAAAACAATATAAAAATCAAGAAAAAGACATAAAAACACCTCAAAAATTTCTCGAATCTCAGCTGTCACTTTAGAATATCGATAACAATAAAATATCAAAATTTTACATTTTTTCGTCACTAAACATAAAATATCAAAAAATTGAATTAGTCAACGTCCGATACATATAAAAATCAAGAAAAAGATTTTAAAACAACTCAAATAATTCCTGAATACCACGAGTCACCTTAGAATATCTATACAAATTAAATATCAAAATTTCACATTTTTTGTCGTTTCTGCACGAAAAATATCAAAAAATTTAATTCATAAACGTCCGAAAGAATAAAAAAAATCAATAAAAAGGTATAAAAACACCTCAACAAATTCCCGAATTACACATGTCACCTTAGAATAGCGAGACGAATAAAATATCAAAATTTTTGCATTTTTTCATCACTATGCAAAAGAATCAAAAAATTGAATTAGTCAACATCAGAAAATTATAAAAATCAAGGGAAAAAAATTAAAACAGCTTAAAAAATTCCCGAATTCCACTAGTCACATTAGAATATCGATACAAATAAAATGACAAAATTTCATGTTTTATCTTGACTTCTTGAAAAATATCAAAAAATTTAATTCGTAAACGTCCAAAAAAAATTTAAAAATCAAGAAAAAGACATAAAAACACCTCAAGAAATTCCCGAATCGCACATGTCACCTTAGAATATCGATACGAATAAAATATCAAAACATTATATTTTTTCGTGACTAACCGAAAAATTTCAAAAAAATTTGATTTGTAAACGTCCGAAAAATAACAAAATCAAGAAAAAGACATTAAAACACCTCAAAAAATTCTCGTATCGCAACTGTCACCTTATAATATCGATACAAATAAAATATCAAAATTTCAGTTTATATCATGACTGTTCAAAAAATATTAAAAATTTTAATTCGTAAACGTCCAAAAAATATAAACATAAAAAAAGACACAAAAACACCTCAAAAAATTTTCGAATCGCATCAGTCACCTTAGAATATCTATACGATTAAAATTTCAAAAATACATATTTTTTCGTGATTGCCCGTAAAATATCAAAAAATTTGATTCGTAAACGTCCGAAAAATATAAAAATCAAGAAAAAGACATAAAAACACCTCAACAAATACATGAATCGTACCAGTCACCTTAGAATATCGATACGAATGGAATATCAAAATTTCATAGTTTTTCGTGACTGCACGAAAAATATCAAAACTTTTAATTCGTAAACTTCCGAAAAATATAAAAATCAAGAAAATGAGATAAAAACAATTCAAAAAAATCTCGAATCGCACCAGTTACCTTAGAATATCGATACGAATATAATATAAAAATTTCACATTTTTTATGACTGCCAAAAAATTTAATTCCCAAACGTCCAAAAAATATAAAAATCAAGAAAAACACATAAAAACACTTCATAAAATTCCTGAATCGCACCTCTCACCTTAAAATATCTATACGAATAAAATATTAAAATTTCGAACTTTTTCGTGACTGATAAAAAATTATCACAAATTTTGATTCTTAAACGTGCAAAAAATATATGAATCAAGAAAAAGGCATCGAAACACCTCAAATAATTCTCGAAACACACCAGTCAACTTAGAATATCGATACGAATAAAATATTAAAATTTCACATTTTTCGTGTCTACTCGAAAAATATCAAAAATTTTAATTCGTAAACGTCCAAAAATATAAAATCAAGAAAAATGCAAAAAATCACCTCAAAAAATTCCTGAATCGCATGTATCACCTTCGAATATTGATTCGAATAAAATATCAAAATTTGACAAATTTAGGTGACTACCCGAAAAATATAAAAAAAATTAATTCGTAAGCGTCCGAAAAGTTATCAGTCACCTTAGAATATAAAAAAAATTAATTCGCATCGCATTAGTCACCTTAGAATATCGATACGAATAACTTATCAAAATTTCAAATTTTTTCGTGACTATTCAATAAACACCAAAATTTAAATTCGTAAACGTCCGAAAAATATAAAAATCAAAAAAAGAAATATAAACACCTTAAAAAATTCTCGAATCACACCAGTCACCTTAGAATATTGATACGAATTAAATATTAAAATTTCACATTTTTCGTATCTACTAAAAAAATATAATAAAATTTTAATTCGTAAACGTCCGAAAAATATAAAAATCAAGAAAAAGACATAAAAACTCCTCAAAAAAATCTCAAATCGCAACAGTAACTTTAGAATATCGATACGAATAAAATATAAAAATTTCACATTTTTTCGTGACTGCCCGAAAAATATCAAAAAATTTAATTCGTAAACGTCTAAAAAATAGATAAATCAAGAAAAAGACATAAAAAAACTTCAAAAAATTCCTGAATCACACGTGTCACCTAAGAATATCGATATGAATATAATATCAAAATTTCACATGAATGCCCAAAAAATATCAAAATTTTTAATTAGTAAACGTCTAAAAAATATAAAAATCAAGAAAAAGACATTAAAACAATTCAAAAAATTCATGAATCGCACTTGTTGCCTTCTAATATCAATACGAATAAAATATCAAAATTTCACATTTTTTCGTGACTGCCTGAAACATATCTAAAATTTTAATTTGTAAACGTCCGAAATATATAAGAATTAATAAAAAGACATAAAAGCACCTCAAAAAAATTTTGAATCCCACATGGCACTTTCGAATATTGACACGAATAAAATATGAAAATTTGAATTTTTTTCGTGACTTCACGAAAAATATCAAAAATTATAATTCGTAAACATCTTAAAAAAATATTAAAAAAAAAAAACACAAAAACACATCAAAAAATCTCGAATCGCAGCTATCACCTTGGAATATCGATACTAATAAAATATCAAAATTACACATTTTTTCATGACTACCCGAAGAATATCAAAAATTTAAATTTGTTAACACCTGTAAAATGTAAAAATATAGAAAAAGAAATAATATTACCTTAAAAAATCTCGAATCGCAGCTGTCACTTTGGAATATCGATACGAATAATATATCAAAATTACTCATTTTTCATTACTGCCCGAAGAATTTTAAAAAATTTAATTCGTAAACACCTTAAAAATATAAAAATCTAGAAAAAGACATAAAAACACCTCAAAAAATTACCGAATCACACTAGTCACTTTAGAATATCGATACCAAAAAAATGTTAAAATTTTACATTTGTTCGTGATTGCCCGAAAAATTTTAAAAAATTTAATTCATAAATGTCTAAATAATATAAAAATCAAGAAAAAGACATAAAAACACCTCAAAAAATTATCTAATCGCACCAGTCACCATAGAATATCGATACTAAAAAAATATCAAACTTTTACATTTTTGTGTTTGTGTAAAAAATATCAATAATCTTAATTCATAAGCGCCCGAAAATATAAAAATAAAAAAAAATACATAAAAATAAATCAAAAAATTCCCGAATCACACAAGTCACATTAGAAAATCGATACAAATAAAATCTTAAAATTTCACATTTTTCGTGACTGCCCAAAAACTATAAAAAATTTAAATTCGTAAACGTCTGAAAAATATTAAAATCAAGAAAAGGACATTAGAGAACTTAAAAAAATTCCTGAATCGCACCAGTCACCTTAGAATATCAATATGAATAGCAGATCAAAGCTTCACATTTTTTTGTGACTCCCTGAAAATAACAAAAATTTTAATTCGTAAACGTACGAAAAATATAAAAATCAAGAAACAGACATAAAAATACCTCAAAAATTTCTTGAATTGCACCTTTCACCTTAGAATATTTATACAAATAAAGTATCAAAATTTCACTTTTTTTTGTGACTGACCGAAAAATATCAAAAAAATTAATTCCTAAACATCCGAAAAATTCCCAAATCACACCAGTCACTTTAGAATATCAATACGAATAGACTATCAAATTATAACATTTTTTTGTGACTACACAAAAAATATCAAAAATTTTAATACGTAAACGTCCGAAAAATATAAGAATCAAGAAAAGGACATAAAAGCACCATAAAATATTCTGGAATCGCAACAGTAACCTTAGAATATCGATACGAATTAAAAATATCAAAATTTCACATTTTTTTCGTGAATGCTCAAAAACTATCAAAATTTTTAATTCTTCAACTTCCGAAAAATATAAAAATCTACAAAAAGACATAAAGCACCTCAAAAAATTCTCAAATCGCAACAGTAACCTTAGAATATCGATATGAATAACATATAAAAAATTTCACATTTTTTCGTGACTACTAAAAAAATATCAAAAATTTAAATTCGTAAACGTCCGAAAAATATTAAAATCTTGAAAAATACATAAAAACACCTCAAAAATTTCCCGAATCGCACCAATAACTTTAGAATATAAATACGAATAAAATATCAAAATTTCACATTTTTTTGTAACTACCTGAAAAATAAAAAATAATAATTTGTAAACGTCCGAAAAATATAAAAATCTAGAAAAACATATAAAAACACTTCAAAAAATTCTCGAGTGGCACCAGTCACCTTAGAATATTGATACGAATAAAATATCAAAATTTCACATTTTTTCGTGACTACCCGAAAATATAAAAAAATTTAATTCGTAAACATCCGAAAAATATAAAAATCAAGAAAAAGACATAAAAACATCCCAAAAAATTCCTGAATCGCACTAGTCATCTTAGAATATCGATACGAATAAAATAGAAAAATTTCACAGTATTTCGTGACTACCCAAAAATATATCAAAAAATTTATTTTGTAAACGTCTGAAAATATAAAAATCAAGAAAAAGATATAAAAACATCTCAAAAAGTCCCGAATAGCACCAGTCACCTTGGAATATCGATTCGAATAAAATATCAAAATTTTACATTTTTTCGTGACTGCCCAAAATATATCAAAAATATTAGTTCGTAAACGTCTGAAAAATATAAAAATAAAGAAAAAGACATAAAAACACATCAAAAAATTCTCGAATCGCACCAGTCACCATAGAATAATGATACGAACAGTAAAATATTAAAATTTGACATTTTTTCGTGACAGCCTAAATAATATCAAAAAAATTGATTCGTAAACGTCCGAAAAATATATAAATCAAGAAAAAGACAGAAAAACACCTAGAAAAATTCCCGAATCGCACCAATCACCTTAGAATATCGATACAAATTAGATTTCAAAATTTGACATTTTTTCCTAGATGCCTGAAAAATTTCAAAAATATAAATTTGTAAACGTACGAAAAATATAAAAATCTAGAAAAAGAAATAAAAACACCTTAAAATATTCCCGAATCACAACAGTCACCTTAGAATATCAATACAAATAAAATATTGAAATTTGATATTTTTTGTGACTGCCCGAAAAATATCAAAAAATTTAATTCGTAAACGTCCGAAAATGTAAAAAATAAGAAAAAGACATAAAAATACTTCAAAAAATTTCCGAATCACACCAGTCACCTTAGAATATCGATACGAATAAAATATCAAAATATAGAATTAAAGAAAAAGACATAAAAATATCTCAGAAAATTCCCGAATCGCACTAGTCATTTTAGAGTATTGATAAGAATAGAATATCAAAATTTAACATTTTATTGGTGTTTCCCGAAAAATATCAAAAATTTAAATTCCTAAACGTCTAAAAAATATAACAATCAAGAAAAAGACATTAAAACACCTCAAAAAAATTCCCAAACGCACCAGTTACCTTAGAATATCGATACGAATGAGATATCAAAATTTCACATTTTTGCGTGACTAAAAGAAAAATATAAAAATCAGAAAAATGACATGAAAACACCTCAAAAGTTTTCTGAATCACACCAGTAACCTTAGAATATCAATAAGAATAAAATATCAAAATTTGACATTTTTTCGTGACTGGCTCAAAAATATCAAAAAATTTAATTCGTAAACGTTCGAAAAATAAAAAATAAAGAAAAAGCCACAAAAACACCTGAAAAAATTACTGATTCATCCCAATCACCTTAGAATATAGATACAAATAAAATATAAAAATTTGACATTTAGTCATGATTGCCTGAAAAATATCAAAAAATTTAATTTTTTAAGGTCCGAAAAATTAAAAAAATCAAGGAAAATACACAAAAACACCTCAAAAAATTCCCGAATCGCATCTCTCACCTTAGAATATCGATACGAATAAAATATCAAAATTTCACATTTTTTTGTGACTTCCCAAAAAAATCAAAATAATTTAATTCGTAAACGTCCGAAACATATAAAATCAATAGAAAAAGACATAAAAAGACCTCTAAAAAATATTGAATCCCACCTGCCACCTTAGAATATCGATACGAATAAAATATCAAAATTTCACATTTTTTCGTGGATGCCTGAAAAATATCAAAAAAATTAATTCGTAAACGTCTGAAAAGTATAAAAATCAAGAAAAAGACATAAAAGCACCTCAAAAAATTCCCGAATCGCACCAGTCACCTTCGAACATCGATACAATTAAAATATCAAAATTTCACATTTTTTGTAACTGCCCGAAAAATATCAAATTTTTAATTCGTAAACATCCAAAAAATATATAAAAATTCCTGAATCATACCAGTCACCTTAGTATATCGTTACGATTAAAATAACAAAATTTCTTATTTTTTCGTAACTGCCTGAGAAATATCAAAAATTTTAATTAGTAAACTTTAGAAAAATAAAAAAATCAAAGAAAAGACATAAAAATACCTCAAAAAATTCCCGAATCGCACCTGTCACCTTAGAATATCGATACAAATAAAAAATCAAAAATTGATATTTTTCGTGGCTGCCCGAAAAAAAAAAGAATCGTAAATGTCCAAAAATTATAAAAATGAAGAAAGAGACACAAAAACACCTCAAAAAATATATTAATCGTACCACTCACCTTAGAATATCGATACTAATAAAATATCAAAATTTGACAATTTTTCATGACTGCAAAAAAAAACAAAAAAATTAATTCGTAAACGTCTGGAAAATATAAAAATCAAGAAAAGACATAAAAACATCTCAAAAAATACGCGAATCACATCAGTCTCCTTAGAATATAGATACGAATAAAATATCAAAATTTGTCATTTTTTCCTGACTGCCCGAAAAATATCAAAAATTTTAATTCGTAAACGTTCGAAAAATATAAAAATCAAGAAAAAGAGATAAAAACACCTCAAAAAATTCTCGATTCACACTTGTCACCTTAGAATATCGATACGAATATAATATAAAATTTTCACATTTTTTTGTGACTGCATGAAAAATATCAAAAAATTTATTTCGTAAACGTCCGAAAAATATAAAAATCAAGAAAATGACAAAAAACATCTCAAAAATTTTCTGAATCGCACCAGTTACCTTTGAATATCGATACAAATGAAATATCAAAATTCACGATTTTTGAGAATGCCCGAAAAATATCAAAAAATTTAATTCGTAAACGTCCAAAAAATATATAAATCAAGAAAAAGACATAAAAACACCTCAAAAATTCTCGAATCGCACTTGTCACCTGAGAATATCGATACGAATAAAATATCAAAATTTAACATTTGTTTGTGACTGCCATAAAAATATCAAAATATTTAATTTGTAAACGTCCAAAAAATATAAAAAAAAATACCTCAAAAATTTCTCATATCGCACTAGTCTAAGGCTGGCAATTGGACAGGATTTTTTCCGGTCCGGTTCCCGTACCGATAAGTTTGGTACCGGTTGAACCGGTAAGGAATCGGTCTTATAGGTAACGGAACCGGTACCGAAATGGAACCTGGTTTATTATCCGGTTGATCCGGTTCGGTAAGAACCGGTTTGGGTCCGGTTCCTGTCCGGTTGATCCGGTTCAACGGTCAATTTCAATTTATTTTGTTTTTTTTTAAAGTTGAACGTTAGCCGTTGGGCTGGGGCCCAAAACGGCTAAAAACAGCCCACACCCCTCTCTAACCCCTTAACACTATAAATATACCCATATTTTTTCATTTAAATCACAAATTCACAACCTATTTCATTAACATCTTATAAAATCTCTTAATTTTCAATCTCTCATAAATTCATAATTATTATTTTGTGATATTGACTTGGAGTTTGGATTTCGGAGATTTATTTGAAGTAAATCGGAAGCTTCAATTGGCATCTCTCAATTTCGGCTTTGGTTATACGTCTACTTTTACGTAGACGTTCAGTACATTCGTTCCAACTTTAATTTTTTATTTATTTATTAATTAAGTTATTTTATTTTATTTTGTTGTATTATCTTGCTTGTTTTTCATAATATTTAATTATTTTAAACTTGAACATGAATTTGGAAAGAAATAGTGGTAAAAGACCAATTTCGGAAAGAAAAAATAATAGGGGAGGAGGAGGAAGTAGTTCTAGTTCTAAAAATTTGGCACCTAGATTTAGAATTAATACTAATGATTATACTCATGTTGATGAAACTTCTTTTACACGAGACTCACGATCTATTGAATTTAATTCCGAAAATATAGTAGATCATGAGACTTTAAATAGTTGTTATACTAATTTTGAGGAAGAAATAGATGATGAAGTAGAAATAAATGACGAAGATGATGAGACCCCTACTCTTACTAGTCCGACTACCGAATTACCGGAACAAGATGAAGTCCCCTCTATACCTACCTTTTCAAAGGCCGATGTATGTGTTAAAAGATCTTTAGTATGAAAATTTTTGGTACAAAATGAGGAAACAACTATTGTTACTTGCAGGAAATATAAATTGACCATGAAACATATGACTACGGGTACACAATGGGGAACGGGACGACTAAGAACGCATTTGAGAAAGTGTAATAAAAAATTTGCTCGCCTAGATGATATAGAAAGGGCTAATAAAAATGAAATACCCATACCTGAAAATTCTATGGGAGTTGGAGGTTCTAATATGGTTCAAAGTGTATTAAATATGACTAACCCGGCTAGCAAAAGCACACACCACACATATAGTAAAGAAAAAGATCGTAGAGA
>JAJOOD010072373.1:0-16116 GCA_029582525.1 Solanum tacnaense
AATTTAAGTTTGTTTTTAAAAAATATTTTTTAACTTCAAATTTTCAATTTTTCACCCCTGCCCTCGACCCCCCCACCCCTACTAGCCCCCACCCCCAAAAAAAATTAAGTTTGTTTTTAAAAAATATTTTCAATTTCAAAAATTATTTTCTACTCTAGTAAAAATAAAAGAATTTTTTCAAAAACATTTTCATTCATAAATCAAACACTATCCGGAAAATATTTTCTACTCACCAACCAAACATGAGAAAATAAGTCAAAAATCAACTTGTTTTCCAAGAAAACATTTTCTAGAAAAACATTTTCCTTCATACCAAACGCACCCTTAATCTTGGTAATTAAAGGAAAGAATCCTCATCACCATTTTATTTTATACAAAAAGTTTCAGTTCATTCAGTATAAAATCTCATACACATAGTTAAACATATGAGAAATCACATATATAATGAAGAGAATGTCGCAATTAATTAACTATGACCCATTCACTGTTGGCCAATCACGTGCATACAAAAACTTCAACCAATCACTCATATTAATTTCCAATACCCCACAAAGATATTACTTACATTAATAAGTGAAACTTTGGCCTCCATTAATATAAAAAAAACAGCCAGCATACATACATGTGAAATTATAAGAAAATTACAAAATAGCCAGCAACCACTTTGAGAAAAAAATTTCCAGTCGACATAATATGATATAAAAAAATTGGTACAGAAGTGCCGCCACAAGAAAAGACAAAATAAGGACATGTACAGCCATCGAATTTCTTTTAAAATTATCCATCCAAGGAACATTGTGCATGACTAGGAGTGGCAAATGAGTGAATCGAGTCAAATATGAGTTAATCAAAAAACGAGTTAAATAAAAATGGATAAGTTACTCTACTCGACTCAAATTTTAAATGGGTAAAAACGAGTTACCCAATAGATATTTACCCATATTATAATAAAAATCTTGTTAAAAGCTTTAAAATAAAATAAAATTTATCACTTCACTCCACCCCCTACCAGCCCCCCTATCCCAAAAAAATGTAAAAAAAATATTAAAAAATTTCCACCCCCTACCATGCCCTCTCCCCACACCCCATCCAAAAAAAAAGTTAACAAAATTTTAATTTATTTTTAAAAAAAAATTACCAACCCACCTCCCTACCAGCCCCCCAACCCCTACCACCCCCTCCCCCTATCCCAAATTAAATGTAAAAGAAAGTTTCATTTTTTTTTTATAGATTTTTTTTAAAAAAAGACTTTCTTACCTTTATCACTTTTTTTTTGCTTTTACCCATTTTATCCATTTAACTACCCACTTTTAAATGAGTAATATGGGTATTACTCGTTTTTTACCTATTTTTAAATGAGTTGGATACCCAATCCATTTAAAATGGGTAATATGAGCGGATACCCATACTATTTACCCATTTTGCCACCCCTATGCATGACTATATGAAAATACTATCAAATCTTATTGATCAATTTACATAAGTCATTATTACCGTATGATTTTAACAAAACAAACCAGTTCAAGTTTTATCAATTTTGTTCTCTTCGTGATAAAATCAAAATTACTAACCACAAATCATACATGTAATCACATACGCATATTTAAGGTTATCTATAAAGATGCAAGTATGGCTCTTGATGCCAATTGTTAGAAAATAGCATACACAGTGAAAGCATTCCAGAATCATACATCTTGCATGAATATAGACAACAATCACAAATACGTATCACATACAAAGTATGCTGAAAAAAATTTAACTCAGAATTACCTCTTGAAGCGTGTGCAGATATCTTGAAGCAAATCCAACTCCAGCTCTACGGTCTTCTACAATGATCCCAATTAACAATTGAACTCTCTCAATACTTAAGTGGGCAAGTATTGTATAGAATACTTAATTGTCTTTCTAGGTTAGAAGAATCCCTACTTATAGAGATGTCTTCCTAGTCCAAGAAGAAAGTATAAATCCTTTTTCTTCAAGAAAACCCAAAACTCACATTTCTTTCTTGGAAGAAATATACACGTTACTTTTCCTTCTTCTACTAGAAAATAGGATTCTGAGTTCTAGTTAAATTGGGCACTGGAGGGACCACATAATTTATTACTGAGGATTCCTATTATAGAAATAATTTCAAATAATTAATTTGAATTATTCTTACCATAATAAATTACAAATCATTCCACTAAAATTTGGTAATTGTACTCCTCTATTTATATTTCGAAATTCACCATTAAACACTCCATATACTAATCAATAAATTAAATTGCTGACGAATTTAATTCAATGATTAATTTCCTTTAGAGCAATACTTAACTTATTTCATGTGCCAGATTCATAAATCTACCGGCCGGGTTTACACATGAAAACTTATAAGTTTCTCATCAAAAGGTGTATCATCAATCTCTATACTGAGACATGGATTCCATCAACTAACTAATTAATTCACCAATATATATTATTATCATCCAATCTACCAGATATATTGACCCATCTCAGAATCTCAACTTTTAATAAATCAAAACGATAATTAATATATACAAATCATAATCGTTATATCAAGATTAAGAATATAAGTACATTTAACAGTTTAGAGAATATGTTTTTATTAGTTAGTCTAAAACATTTATCTCTGCTCGGTCCCGTTCAATACATACAAAATGCACTAGCACAAGATGTTAGAACTATACCATTCTCATAATCAAGATAAATTACATTTAATCTCATGCTACAATCTTTTTGATGGTTTTGTCCAAATTTCCATCTACGATTGTGAACTATAACTTTTAACTTATAAGAACCGATGATTTAATCGTCTGTGTATAAGCTTAAACTCTATACACCAAATCATCTACTATATAAGTTAAAGACACATATATGACAATTGATCTATTTAATGTAACAATTTATTCAATTGAATAAATGAATAAACAATTGTTCAATAATAATACTATATCAAAACGCATGGTTAATAGTATATCCTAACATGTACTACTGCTACTCTTCACCTTATAATTATTTCATTGTTCTTATTGCTTTTGTTTATGTATTTTTCTTTCCAAATTGTTTGGAAACTATGTGTTTTCTTTTAAGATGAGGATTTATCAAAAATATCCTACGAGATATATAGGATAAGGTCTACGTACACTTTATTTTTCTCAAACAATATTTAAGAAATTACACTGAATAAATTAGTGTTGTTGAGGAAAAAAATGGAAAAGGTAAAAGAGGATTAAGCATCAAAAACACGATAAATTCAAATACTTACATAATTTTCACTCTGAATTTATATAAATTTTGTGCATTTGTTTGTGGTCTCAACTTCACTACTAAGAAATGTTCGAACGAATATAACCAATTTTGAAGTTACATAAAAGTTGTGGTGTTGTATCACTCATCTTGGCAAACATATCGCTGCAGTTGTATCAATAAAAGTCGAAATCTAAATATTTTGTGCATTTGTTTGTAGTTTCATTTGTAAAAATAATTATTTTTCAACTTGCAAATCGATGTCAGTTTGTAAAAGTAAATAAAATATTTACTTGAAGGTGGAAAAACTAATTTTCTTAATGGAATACGAAGCTGACTTTCAAGTAATTTTTTGAATTTTCAACTTTTAATACTCCCTTCGTTTCACAAAGAGTGGCCTAGTTTGACTTGGCACGGAGTTTAAGAAAATAAAGAAGATTTTTGAATCTTGTGACCCTAAATTAAAGTTATGTCAAATGTACAAAATTGTCCTTTAATCTTGTGGACTTAAACATGCCACGTGGAAAGTTGAAAGTAAAATGTTACCAAAAAAGGAAAGGGGTCATTCTTTTTTAAACAGATTAAAAAGGAAAGGAGACCATTCTTTTTGAAACGAAGAGAGTAGCAAATATTAAACTTTTTCCAATAACACAACTCGAATGATTTCTCTCGATATCTTTGTTTTTACCTATGCTAATCCAAATGATTTCTTGTTAAGTTGAACACGCTATGTTCTAACTCCAAGTGTGTTCAATATATATAGGTGGCAAATTTGACCCATAAATTTATAACGGATTGGAAATTGGATAAAATTGTGTCACCATTGTAGCCATAAGAAATGCCTTACGCCCTAAAAATAAAATTAGAAGTTTTGAAATAAAAATAGAAGAGAGTAAAAGGAGGAGAGTGAAGAAAAACAAACAAATTAGAGTTTTCAAAAAGATCTCTTGTTTTTTTCTACTTGAATATTAATACATAAATGAATATTTTTATTTGTGTGAGTAAATTTTAATAAATAATTACTGATTTTAGTGATATTTTTTTATTTATTATCATTTATAGCAATGTATAGTAATGCTATGATAAATGTGTACTATGTATTAAAAGTGAATTATGCATGCAATATACATGTATTATAAGTGTTTTAAAATGTATTGCACTTATTTGGTAAGAAATTGACATAATATATTATAAGTGTATTAAAATGTGTGATAAATGTATTATTCATTAATAAAACTTGTATTATATGTATTTTATAAATTATTCTCTATAATATGTATTAAAATTGTATTATAAATCATATTATACTAAAAGTGGGAACATCAAAATGAAAAGTTGAAATACCTTTTTACCCTACAAAACACTATTTCTATTTATTTTATTTACAAAATCATATATATATATATATTCTAATAACTAATTAGATATAGATGGAATCAGTTTTTTAAAAGTATTCAATGTGCATTAAATTATTTAATGATGGAATTAAGTAAGATATGTGAATGAGAATGACCTGCACTTTACTCAAAATATTTTTACGTTTTTTACAAAGCATGAAGAATTCTAAGAGATGAAATTCAATGCACACCACATACAATGAAGACATAATACATAAATATGTCCTTTAACTTGGCCTTATTTTATATTTATACCCTCCAACTTTGGGTGTACACAAATAGACACTTAAACTTGTATAAAGTTGAACAAGTAGACACATGAGTCCTGTGTGGCATAATACACATAGGACACCACGGAGGAAACAAATTGCCATGTAGGTGATGATAAGAGGCGGAGCCAGGATTTCATGTCAGTGGGTTCTAGATTTTTAAAAAGAACAACGATCTTAACCTAAAGTAACAATCATCAAATTAACGAATAAATACAAGTATTTAATTCACTAAAAATGACGAAATACTTAAACATTATATATATATATATAAGCATTATCATTACAATTGCACTCGACGAGTTGTCATATTTTGAAAACGATCAATGATCACATCATTAGGTACACTTTCAAATAATTCATCTTCTATATAACAAACTAAACAATCATTTAAAAAGTCATCGCCCATTCTGCTTCGCAAGTCATTTTTAATGAAAGATAAATATTTTTTTAAATTAAAATTTTGAACATTTTTAGTATAATCTTCAATATTGTTCTAAGTGAGATTAAAATTATTAAATTCAGCATTAATATTTTGGCACCTAAAACAAATATTTTACTAGTTTCACTATCATCTCGAACCATTAATGCCATCAAAAGTTAAAATGTTAAAAAGCAAACAACAATTTATTTAATATAATCAATTATCAATATGTTGGATAACCCTAGAATCAAAGATTAAGAATCAATTTTTAAATAACTAATTGTACATTGTCAAAGCAAACAAATAAGGAAAAAAAAAAGGAGAGACAAGAGTACACATCGGAGACCAGATGTTGGATAGCAACATTTACATCAACAATAAAAGTTAGAACTCTAACTTTTGAAAAAAAAATGAGTTAAACTTTTTGAATGTGAGTAGAAATATTAGTTAGATATTATAGTTTCAGAGTACGATACAAATACTATTTTTCTTTTTCCATTTAACAATTAGTTTTTATTTTTGTATAAACCCACCTATACCGATATTCTATTTTTTATTTTTTTATATATAAAACGTATTTAGAAATTATCCAAAAGGAGCTATCGGGATTCGAACACACATCCCGCGCGGACGAACGATTTCGCTGGTGCGCAGTGACCACTGGGCCAAACGTCTCAGTGTTATTATGGGTTCGCAGGAAATATATATACATTTTACTTCAGAATTGAATACAAATATAGGGTCTACGGAAAAATCAGTGGGTTCGGCTGAACCCCATCGGCTACTGTAGCTCCGCCCCTGGTGATGATGTACTCTAATCTTGTATTCTTGAAGATTAAAATATTGCATAAATATTCTTGAAGATGACGTACTCTAATCTTTTATACAACTTATCATATGTTGAGGTTGCTAGTGCCTTTGTGATCAAATATGTCAAATTATCATTTGATGAATTGGTTGATCATTTTCATCTTCATTCTTTCAACAGAGTTGCATCATCGTCATATAATAATGATGGAATCTTGACAAGTTCATTCCTAACCTGCTTTATAAACTATTGCTATATATCTTTGTATGATTGAATGTCACATAGAACACATGGTATGATATACAGTAACCGAACCCCTCATAGGAATAGATAACATGTCTGTATCGATTATTTATGTCGATCACATAAATACCCTATGTATCAATAAAAGAAAAAGCTTGACAATATTTGTTAGCATAAAACACATTCATATATTGGAATCAGTGTTTTAAAAGGCGGGGACGTGAGGCGGGGAGTTTTACTTAGTATGGGGCGGGGCGTAAGCCCTATGGATCTTTAAATTTTTTAATTTACAATATAGTATAATAATATAATAACAAAAAATTATTAAAAAAAAATACATCAATACTTTAAAATAATTACAAACATGATTAAGGAAAGTCATAAAAAAACAAAACTTTTAACATGATTATACAAATATAAATAATCTAATATCTTAAATTTCTATTAATAAAAGAATCATTATTTCTGAAAATATTTTTTGATCATACTATACAATTTACCCCTCTAAAAAAAATAATTAATAAAACTTACTAGTGTTATAATAAAAATGGCAAAATGGTCTGGTGGATACCTATACTTGTACCGGTTTGTATTGTGAACCCTTCTACTTAACCCTTTGTCATCTGAACCCTTATACTTAATAAAACACAATATATCAAACTCCTCTGACCATTGACCATGTTTATGTGGCATTAATATGATTGAGTTGGCAAGAGAGTGAGACCACACGCCTATTAAGGCAAGTGAACATCATATTTAAATTTTAAAAATTATTTAAATTAAAAGAGTAAAATAATAAACATAAAAAAGAAAATTGAAAACCCTTCTTCTTCACCATATGACCCACTGAAAAAAAGTCACTATGAAGAATACATCAAAAAGTTCCAAAATTATCCCCAAATCAAGCCAAGATGCGAGGAAGGACCGGCGATCGGCCCCCGAAATAAGTGGATCTCTGAAGAAAGGTGGCCATGGTGGAAAGTTTACTTGGGCCGGCGACGGAAGTTATTCTTCTAAGAAAGAAGAAGCTGATGTTGTTGTTGTTGATGCAAATGACCCTAATTTTGATGAACCGGAAGAGAATCCGATTGATGAATCTTAGATTTTGATTATGAATGATCTTAATTATTAATGTAAATATTGAAGAATTTGGAAATGTTTGGTGATTTTATGCAGAAAAAAAAAACCTCCTTTTCAGCCATATCCATCCCTTGCCCAATCCCTTTTTCTTTCTTTTTCACAATCTATTTTCATCTATTTAGATGATCTTGGGCACCTCCTTGAGTCCACTAATCACTGACGGAGGGAGAGAGCGGCGCTGGTGGTGCTTGCTGGGCACCACTGATACGCAGTGTAGGGAGAGAGAGAGTGCAGCTGGTTAACGGAGATGAGAACGAGATGGGTGAGGGTGCGAGGATCTAATCATGGCGGCGAAAATGGTGATGGTGTGCGGCGGAGATAAAGGCGAAAATGGTGATGGTGTTCGACTAGATCTGATGTGGTAGCTTAGGTTGTTGATTTTGTGGATGTTGGAGGAAGAAAGGAAAATGGTGATGATGTGCGGCGGAGATGAAGGCGGAAGGAATATGAGTGGCTTCGCCGGCAAAAATGGTGACGACGGCGACAACCTGGTTCACGTGAACCAGTGGGAATGGAAGAAAATGTAATGGCTTTTACTTTAAAGAATATAATTAAATTTTTATTATTTTACCTTTAATTAAACAATTTTGATTAATAATTTTAAAAATAATTATGACATGGCATTAATATATCTGATGTGGATATGACATGTCATTTATGTAAAGGAGAGTGAGCTACACACATGATTGGAGGGGTTTAAAATGCTTATTTTGATTGAGTTTAAGAGTTCAGTTGACAAATGATTAAGTAGAAGGGTTTATATTACAAACGGATACAAGTTTAAGAGTCCACCAGATCATTTTGCCTAATAAAAATATCACTCCATTGTGAATAAAAATAAAATTTCTTTCAAATAGCTATATAAAATATGGTAATTTTGAGACATGACAAAATCATGAAGACCAATGATAACTGAAAAGTAAAATTTCACTATGTATTTTTCCAAGAAATGTTACGTAATATATAATCACATTCACAGTGTTACCAAATAGTAAAGATGCAATACTACAAGTTGTTATTTGAGTTACTCTCAATCTTCGTATCTCTATAGATTAAAAAATTATTAAATATCATTCACTTATTCAAGAATTATGAGGGTCAACAATGTTAACTAAAGATCTTAACACATTATTTGTGTAAGATCTGTTAGATGAGCCTTGAGCGTTGGGTGTTGGGCGTGCTTAAGGCATGCAGTCGGACGCTTAGGGCTTAAGTCTTACAGAACTAAGCCTCACATTTGAGTCTCGGGGCGTTTTACTAGAGCCCCGCCCCAAGGCGAGTCCCAACAGAGTTTTTTAAAACACTGATTGAAATAGTCTTTAACACTTCCCTTCCTTCATTTTCCTAGTCAGAACACAACATTTTAGTCAATCTTCTTTGCATGAGTATGAAGATAGACAAACAAACAGAGTTAATATCTGTTTATTATTTCCAGAAATCAAAAGGCTGATAACATGACACCAATAGGACCACCATACTGCATCTGAAACTTCATACGCAAGGACGCGGAACAAAGGGAGTGAAAGAACTCATTGAAGAAACATTCATCAAAATTGAAACGTAAAGAACATCAATGGCTCAGAATTAAAGGTGGAGGTTTAGTCTAGTGGTTAAGGTGTTGTGAAAATTCCTTTTAAGGGTCTCAGTTCATATGCTTTTTGCTTAAGGGATTACAGAGGGGATATCAAATATGGGGAAGGATCTGTTTTGGAGAACTACGAACACAGTTGCAGAAGCTAAAGCTATCCTAGAAGCATGTAAGCACAGCAAAAAAATTCAGTATAACCAGGTAATCATTCAAAGTGATTCAATGCTAATGTGCAAAATTCTAGAAGGCAAGTGGGCTGCCCCATGGATAATTTCAGAGATAGTAGCAGAGATTAAAGAATGCATGCTGGAGAAATAACATGTTTTTCAACACATTCTAAGGGAAGGTAACAAGTTGGCCGGCTATTTAGCTAATAGAGCTATTGATCAAGGAAATTGCAGATTCACGGACTTCAAAAGCATGGATGTAATGGGAAGAAGGATCATCAACAAAGACAAATTACAATGCCCTAATTTAAGAATAACACTAGTAAGGGGATAATGGGACTGGGAAGTGTTTTACTCGAAAATATAAATAAAAGAAAAATGATTAAGTTTTCGAAAAATCGATCAAATTTATGATTTAAGAGAAATTGAATTTCCAAAAGAACAGAGTCGCTAATTAATCTTTTAGTAAAAATCAAGAAAAAATTTAAGGTTTTCAAAAGAGTTCAATGTACATTCCGAGAAGGTGTTAGACCCTCGGAATGCCCGCTAACTTGCGATTCACCGGCGATTTGACTAAAAATGATTTTGACTAATTTTGAAATTTTAACTAAATAAAAGAACCTATAACGACTTTGACTAATTTTGAAATTTTAACTAAGTAAAAGAACTTCTTTATTTTAACTATTTTTTTAAATTTTAACTAAGTAAAAAAACTCATTTATTTTAACTAATTTTTGAAATTTTAACTAAGTAAAAGAACTCATTTATTTTAACTTATTTATTTATTACTATTATTATTTTTATTATTTTATTTATCTTAAGGGAAAATGAACTAAAGGGGAATAGATTAAATGTTGACGAAACTAATGTTAAAATAAGAACTAAGTAATAAAATATATATACCTTAATTTGAAAAATAAAATGACCATTTTGGGGAATTTAATTAAATTAAACCATAAGATAATCAAAGTGTTAGTCAATACAAATAAACAATAATGGGGAGAAGGAAGAAATATTTGAACTTGGGCCTTTTTGTCCAAATCCAATTAAATTGGGCTTTGCCCCACCTGTCCTAGAGTCTAAAAAAAGTCAAAAACCATGGGTTTTTGCCCATCTCATAAAAAATCAGCTCTTAATCAGTTTGGGCCTGCTGTGACTTCATTTGACGCTTTGAGAACCTGTGTATACCAAGTGTATATTGATGTATACAGGCCGTGTTTTGGCCCAATTTGTGTATAATGAGTTGTATATCAAATGCGTACAACCCATTTTAGCTCCTGCAACCTGTATTTCGATTTGTTGGACCAGTATACCAATATACTCCATGTATATCAGCGTATACAGATGTTGTATACCAATGTATACTGTTGTATACAACATGCATACAACCCCTTTTGGAGACTTCCAAAACCTGTACATCTGTTCATCAGCTCTGTATTTCAGCTTCTAAAAATCCGAACAGGGATGAGGGTTGACTCTAGAGGAAACCAACTCGGAAAAATGCAGAAGTTGAGTCCAACATGAACTCGATGGGTTCATGACAAAGAAAGAGAACAAATTAGTATATCTGAAAGATCTATTGCACGAAACATTTAATATAAGAGAAATGGAGCAACTAACTATAGCTACTATATTGAGACTATGTAACAACAAATGACAAAAACACAAGCAGCAAGCATTTTCCAAACTTACCAACCTTAAATCCTTTCTATAACTAAAAATGAACATGATATTTTAAGGAGAAAACAAAGCATAATAAAAAAAAAAACCTAGCACTTTAAACAGAGAAAGGATAAGCGCAAAATCTCAGATTGATGGCTTGAGACTTAGAAGCATATCATATACGAAATCAAGGCAAACATGCAAGGGCATCAAGGTTCGAACAGGCGCGACATCGAATTGAAAACAGCCCATAGGAGATCAAATTTAAATCTTATAAACAAGATATATACTAGCTATTATCATTAATTCATCCTTCTTATAATTTTAGGGGGGGCAAATAATTAAGAAGCAGACTGGGGACGACACCCAAAACAAATGAAGAATAACAATCAACCTATGAACCAACATCATACAAATGAAGCTCTACTTATTATCTATGAATAACAACATTCAAACAAATACAATTTTGAAACACACCATAATCTGAAATTTTAACTTAAACGAGAAGAAAGTCGACTCATGATGAAACATGAAGACACGAATCTTTTCAAGTTTTCTTGCCTCACTTTTCCCAACTTTCTTCCTAATATTTCTCCCACCCCACACAATGAAGAAGAGGGGGAATTTATAGGGGGAAACTAGGGTTCAAAAAATGGGGGGAAAGGGATGAAAATTCGGATAAGAAAGGGCTCATTCCCAATTCAAATTTCAAAATTCTTTCACAATTAAGGAGAGACCTTTTCTTGCAATTTTCGCCCCATTCCGAAAGAGGAAAGGGGAGAAAACGCGTGCCTCTTTCTCTGCTGCTGCAACTGTACGAGTTGGAGAGAGACGTGAAGAAGAAGATAAAGGAAGCGCAGCGGACTGCTTTCTGTCTGCTTCCGTCTATCTCCGTTTGGATTTTATGATCGTTGGAGTAGAGAAATTGACGTTGTTGGTTGTTTTCCGTGAGATGCCGTCGTTGCTGTGATATTGTTGTGTTAGCGTTGAACTGGAATTAGAAGGAAAAGGGGATGGGTTTGGGTTTGGGTCAGTTTGCTACTGTATGGGCTGCTGGAAGTGGGCTGGGATTAATTGGGGTTAATTTGGGCCGAAGAAATGGCTGCTGGGAGGGTTATTGGGCTGCTGGAAATTCTGGATGAATGGCCCAACTTTGTTCTTCTAAATGGGTTGAAATGAGGCTAAGGAAATGTGATCAAACAATGCCCAAGTGAATTTCAAAATGCAACTTAAATCGAATTTAATCGATGAATTTGGTCTAAACTTAAACAAGACGAATTAATACGAATTAATTAACGAGCTTCTTAAACTTAATGAAATAAAATAATTAATTCGAATATAAACTAACCGATTTCAATAACTCAAGATTATAGCTATAAATTATACTAGACTAAATTAATAAAATATTTACCAAAGCAATGTAGCAATTTTTTCATATGGTTTTCAAATATTTTAAAAAAATATATTAATGATGTATATGATTATATGAAATACATTTATCATTCAAAATACTATAAAAAGTTGACTGAAATAACCTTGAAACTATTTGGATTTTATAAAGCTAATTATTCTAAGTCGTTTGAAATCCAAGAAGCTCGAAAATTAATTATTGTCTGGTAGGGTCGAAATTGGGTGTCAACAGGAAGACGACAAAAATGTGAAAGTTTATATAGCCTATAGTAGTACAACCAGCAAAAAGGGAGAATCTGGGGTCGGTAGTGGACGATTAAACCTGGAAGAAGCTCTTAGCACAAGACTGGAACTACTCATGCACTTTACATCAACTACACCTACAAGAAGATAGAGATTATGAGCAAGCTGTGGAAGATGAACAGAAATGAGGAGACTTACCAAGTACAAAAGCAGCTTATGCGTGGACGAGATCCATCAGCAGACACAGTTGAAAGGAGCAAGGCGGTAACATGGTATAAGTTGAAAGCGGCGGAGAATTAGGGGCTAGACAACAGGATAACGAGGATTACAAATTTTGGAAACCATACATTAGAGACGATAAAGTCCCACCTGAATAGATCTTGGTCTGAACTTTAGGAAAGGTGGAATAGGCTTATTATTATTTGTTTTGTTAATTTTAATTTTCTGTTTATCTTGGCTCGTTTTGGGTTGGCTATTCCTAAGGTGGTGTAATCTTTTTTACTTGAGATTATTAATAAAAGTCCAAAATTTCTTTAAAAAAATAAAAAAATTGACACCCCTTAATGACAATCCTGAGTCCGCTACTGACAATAGCAATACATAAATGAAATATATAATTTGAAGTGTGTAAGAAAAACACACCAACTTTTGACTCATTAACCTAATGTCATGACCCACCACTTAAGTCCGTGACACTAAGTATATATAACTTACAAAATTGATCCAAACAAACTTGTGGTCTTCAACATGTCATATCATCCACATGAGCATGTGATCAAGGGTTAAATGAGAATGACGAGTTTAAAAGATTCTCTAATATAGATATTTGGTCTTTTTGGAACCAAAAAGAAGGTAAAAAAAGCTTCATACAAAATAGAACACAACCACACAAGAGTAAACTATATAAAGTAATCCAGAAAATGATCAAAATGATCCTTAATGTATGAGCTTTTGATGAGATATGAGTGTAAGGTAGTTAAGGAGTTAGTTATTTCACTAAGATGCTTAAGGTTAGTATAGACCTTTTGTATTGTTTGTTACAACTAATTCCTTTCAAGTTAGTTAGTTAGTTTGATTAGAAGTTAGATTCTATAAATAGTACTTTTCAACATTGTAACATTTAGTCTTTGAACTCAAACAATGAGAGTTTCTCTTCTTCTATCTTAGCTCCTTGTTAATGGAGATTTTATGTTAATTCTGTTTCAGTTCATTTTAGTTCATGGTATCAGAGCCACACATAGTGATTACTGTGATAGGCAATTTCGATTGAGGATTATATAATCGAGTTACAGATTCACAGATCCATCAATCCATCAGTTCATCAGTCGATCTATAGGTTTTACGCAAAGTTTTGGGTGAAATATGTAGATAATTGATGAGTGATTAGCTTCCGCAAACAATTGTTGATCAGTAGTGAATCAGGATGACGAGTGGAAGAACAACTGTAGACTCGATTCCAGGCAACAATGGAGAAAACACAGGTGTATCAATGTCGATACCTAATTCTGTAATTGGCCAAGGTATTGACTACAATCATCTTTTTTTTCTTAGTCCTACAGATTTAAGTGGAGTAAATCTTATTTCATTTCAATTACTTGGAATTAAGAACTACTCTCTATGGAATAGATCAATTACACTAGCATTGTTAGGACGCAATAAACTGGGGTTAATTGATGGAACCTGTAGCAAAGAGATGTTTAGTGAAGAATTGTGGGGACAATGGGAGAGAGTGAATGTTGTAGCACTGTCCTGGTTGATGAACTCAGTGTCGAGGAGTTTATTGAGTGGAATTGCTTTTGCTACAAATGCTTCTCATGTTTGGAGTGATTTAAAGGAAAGATTTGACAGGGTAGATGGTTCGAGAACCTATAGTCTTCATAAAGACATTGTATCACTACAACATGGGACTGCTTCTGTTTCTGTGTATTACACCAGACTCAAAACCTTGTGGGATGAGTTTGAGGCTGTAGTTCCTTCTCCTGGATGTAATTGAGCTAAGTCGAAAGAGTTTGTAAACCACTTGAGCAGACAAAAATTGTATCAGTTTTTAATGGGGCTTAATGAGTCATATCATCAGGCTAGAAGTCAAATTTTAAAGACGAATCCCTTACCAACTGTCAATCATGCTTATGCTATGATAGTAGGGGATGAGAGTCAAAAAGCTGTGATTTCACACATTAGCAATATGGGGCTAAGTTATGAGAGTATGGATCCTATGGCAATGTACTCTAAATAATCTGATGCTGGTTCTACTTCAGGAGTGAATCAAAGGTTTAAAAGGAACTCTCTTCTCATTTGTGATTTCTGTAAATGTAAGGGTCATAGTAAAGAATTTTGCTACAAAATTATGGGGTATCCTCCTGATTTCAAGTCCAAAAGGAAGGTTTAAGGTGGTGTTCCTTCAGGCTCCAATAATCCTGGTTCAGGTCAAGCTCATATTTCTTATGGCTTGAATACTAATGTGCATGAAACAGGATGGGATCTGAAGTCTGCTACTGCACAAAGTGACATTGGAAGAGTGGATGGTAATAACATTTTTAAAGCAGCAAGTCAAGCAGAAATAGATGTGAAACAATTACTGAAGGGTTGTACATTCACAAAGGAACAATATGACCATATTCTTAGAGGTCTCACACAAAACCAAGGCCCTGCAATATCTGAGAGCAATACTACTTTTGCTGCTCACACTGCAGGTAAATCCTTGTTTGTTTCTGAGAATAATGAAGTGTGGATTGTAGACTCTGGTGCAACAAACCATATGGTTTCTCAGATGGACATGTTTATAAAAGGTTCTGTGTCAAAATTACAGATTCCTAAAATTGTACATCTGCGGTAAGGCTGGCAACGGAACCGGGAGGTACCGGTACCGGTTCCGGTCCGTTACCGGTTCCGTCTCGGTTCCGGATAGTACCAGTTCTATCCGGTATTGTGCCGGTTCGGGAGGGGTAACGGGACGGAAACCGGGATTTACCGATCCGTCCCGGTTCGGTTAGTCCCGGTTCAGTCCCGATTCCGATCCGGTTCGTTCAGATTAATTTTTTTATTTTTTTTAGATAGAAAATTTTAAATTATAGCCGTTGAGAGCCGTTGGGCAACGGGTTTTGGGCCCCACCAACGGCTCTTTCACCCCAATAACCCCCTTTTACACCTCCCTACCCCCAAACTTTTTTTAATACCCCAACCTTCTTAAAACTACATTTTCATCCTATTTTTTAACTATAAATACCCCTAATCTTTCATTCTTTTCACTCACAAAATTATCTTCTACTCTCTCTACTCTCTACTCTCTAAATTCTCTTATTCTCGTTAAAATTACGAATTTGGTCTTTGGAAATTGGAGCTTCAAAATTCAACTTTCAATTTTAGGCTTCCGGTCATACACGTCTACTTTTTTAAGTAGACGTTTGGTACATTCGTTCCCACTCACTTTTCATTTAGTTATATATTTGTTTGCATTTAATTATTTATTTTGTGAGTAATTAGTCTCTAGTCTCTACTTATTTAGTTATTTATTTGTTT
>JAJOOD010072374.1:0-12400 GCA_029582525.1 Solanum tacnaense
GTTCTATCGGATTTAAAAATTAGCCAAATTTAATAAACTAGTGAATTCGACTACAAATTAAATAAGACGAATTAATATTACTTAATTAACGAGCTTCTTAATCTTAACGAAATAAAATAATTAACTTAATTATAAACTAATTACTTTAACAATATAAATGACTAAATAACCAAATATTTAAATAAAGCTAAAATCCTTTCGAGACAATTTTCGAACATTCGTAAAATATACTAATTAGACACATAATTATATAATAATTAACTTAATTATAAACTAACTAATTAACTCAAAATTGTAAACTATTAGATAACTAAACAAACTAACCAAATATCTAATTTAACAAAATCTTTTTGAGACGATTTTCCAATATTTATAAAATGCACTAATTATATACATAATTATATAAAAGACATATTATTATTTAAAAATTATAACAAGTGACGAACTATTTGAAATAACTAGCAAATTATTCTATTATATATATATATATATTTTTATTTTTTTTTTGAAATTTCTAAAATTAATTACTTTAAATCATTTGAAAATTAAGAAGCTCGAAATTAATTATTATCGGGGAGGGTCAAAATTAGGTGTCAACAATAAAAACATGAGGAACACCACCAGGAATAGAGTTATTACCACCAGAAGAAGCCTGCCCTGAAGATCCACCAGGACTGGCAGTGGATCCTGCAAAATTAGCAGAGTTAGGACCTGTCCTCTTCTTACCCTTCCAGTCAGAGGGATATCCATGAAGCTTATAGCAATGATCTCTTGTATGGCCTTTCCAGTTACAATAATCACAGTACATGTGACTATTGAAGTTTTTCTTAGATCTGAAGTTGGAGACACCAGCACCTGATCCAGATCCACTGGAACTAGAGAAGTTGTGATTTGGATTGTTGCCACTGAAGAATGCTAGAGCTTCATTCATGTGCCTAGTGTTAGAGGAATCATCACCAACAGAAACTGAATTAGCCTTGACAAGTATCCTCTGAGTTTCTTCTGCAATCACTAGAGAATAAACCTTGTTAACACTTGGAGATGGATCTATCATCATAATCTGGCTCTTACACTGGTTGTAGGATTCATTCAAACCCAGAAGAAATTGCATTAAACGTTGGTACTCAAAATGAACAACATATGTCTGTGATACATCACAGGCACAACCAGGACACGGTATGAGTGAATCATATTCCATCCACAACTCTTTAAGTTTGGAGAAATAGACTGAAACTAATAAGACTCCTTGATTGAGTGTAGCAATTGTTTTATTAGGAAAATATTATTGACTAGTTTAAGAGTCGCCACTTAATTTTTAAGAAAAAATCAAGAAAACTGATGTTTTCAAAAGACTAAAACAGAAATCTAGTGAAAACTTTAAAAAGGGTTCGGGATTCTTATTAACATTCTAGGAAGGTTTTAAAAGCACCTAGAATGTCCACTAATATGGTTATCCAACAATTAATTATTTGGCTAAAATAATTTTAACTCAACTCGATTTGCAAAATTGAACTATTTTATAGTAGAAACTATTTAAAGGGAAAAAGGGGAAATGTTTAAACTTTATCTAAGTGAGCTATCTCGCAAAATTTATTTCTTTAAGTCTTGTTAAGAGTTGACTGGTTTAGCTAATTTCTTAAAGCGAAATGGACGTCTTTCGGGATTCGAATTGTTCAACCTTAAGATTAGCGGCAAATATTGACAAGCACACAAACACAATAAAATAGAAAAGGGAAAGAGACTCGGGCCCAAGTTTGGTTTTTCTGTCCGCCTGGACCAACACTTGGGCCTAATTTCGTTTTGGGCCAAAAAGCCCAATTCTTGCCACCTGTCCTAAATTCTAATAAGACAATAATAAGTAAAATAACAAGGGCTTAGGCCCAAAAATAACAAAATACAATTTTTTTTTGGAATTTGGGGGGGGGTTTTAGGCCCAGTTTCCCACTTTCGTATACACTAGATGTATACTAGTGTATACCATCCCGTAGATCTGCTCTGAACACCTGTACGCCAAATTCATGGACTTATTCTTCGATTCCATTTGTCGGCTGACTCGAAAAGAAGGATTTGAGCCTTTATGGCTCTCTCAAATGCAAGGAAAAGGTGATGGGAGCTCATAGTGAACCCGGAGAAATTTCACATGCAAACAAAAAATAAATTAAATATGTGAGTAACAACTCAATGACTTAATGCGGGAAGCAAATGAAAAGGGTTAATTGCTACTGTCTAAGCGTCATAATGAGAACAAAATGATTAATTATGGTTAGAACAAAGTGCATAAGTATGGAGAAACAATGTCCACATGTATATGTTTATACCCCAAAGACAGTGGCCCACAGAAATAACCATAGATAAATGTAAAACTAAATTTAAGACTGACAATTTATGCTAAGAAACAAAACAATTTGATGCTCATCAAGCAGCCATCAACACAGAGTAAAAAAAAAGGAAAACGCAGCAAACTTACGGGACTAAGCAGTCAAATGAAGCCAACATAATAAAAGAGAAGGTTAAGAGACTCTTAACAAAATGCACGCCGTAATCAACGCTAGCAGGAGATAAGAATTCGACATGTTCAAAAAATATTTCAACATGATGCCTAAATCTGGATGTCATTAAGAAATCTAAACGAGTTTAAACAATTAGTAGTTGACGATAAATCCATTACAAGCAGAAAACACTAGACAACTTGATTTGATGCGACTAGGCAGGCAGATCACCTAATTCTTGAAAGCTCCTAAGCTACTGGGAAATGACATGAATAGTAATAAATATAGTGAAAACGCATAATAGAAGGCTCACTTCAGTAGGCTAATGACTATACACAAAAGCTTGCAACTAGGTTATAAATCAAGTTATCGACAAACTTATGATAAGATATGATCATAATATCAAGAGTTAAAACCAAAATAGGCATGGATATCATTCAGGCTATATAGGAACATGGATTAGATACATCTATTAGGCGAGATTAAATTAGTATTAGCAAGAATCTATAACCATAAGAAAGAAACAGAGGCAACCCGTCCAGAAAACAACTACCTTTCTATGGCATTGACGAAAGCGAGAATAAACAGTAAAGGAGTCAAACGATGTAGCTGATTCACTCATAGTTGTGACTAAATGCGAGTCAAACCATTTCGAGCAAACAAGACAAGAATTCAGCTAGCTATTCAGGGTAGATATGGAGCCAACAAATACAATAATTGCCACCAAATACTAAAAGAAAACTCATCAACATTTAATTCATGCTCGACTCTAAGAGATTTTGCAGGAATAGCTAGACGAGCAATGAAGAAACTCTCAAAGAAATAGTTGATCACAATATTATTAGGCTAAAACAGATTCTGCCATGAACATGAAGAGAATACTGATGAAAGAACCAAATACACCTAATGACATGATTTAAACAAAATCTTAAATGTATATCACACGCCACTGGATCAGGATGGAAAAGAAAATGAGGTTACCTTTCTTGGAGCAGCGTTCTGAGACAAAATGAGCAGAGGAGCACGACTTTCACCACGAAATCCAACTCAAGCAGTAACCAAGAAACTTTGGTAAGCTATTTATCAGTAGAATGTGACTGACTTTCTATGCCCTTTCTCAATTTTCTTCCCACCTCCCTATTCCTTACAGTGAACAACAACATATATAGGAGGGATTAGGGTTCGGAAAACGGGGAGAACGGACCAAAAATTGGACAAACCAAGGCCCATTTCCAAATTCAAAAATCAAAAAAGTCTTTCACCATTCAAGCTAACCACCCTTTTCCCTGAAATTTTGTCCCATTCCGGAAGAGGAAATAGGGACAGACGCGAGCTGTTGTCTGCTGTGATTCGTACGAGTTGGAGAGAGACGTGAAGGAAGAGGACAAGGAGGAACAGAGTACTCTGCGTTTCTCACTACCTTTCCGTCTATCTCCGTTTGGAGTCATTTGAAAACCAACATCGTTTGATTGTCGTTGTAGCGTGTTGATGGCGTCGTTTTGATATTGCGTGAACACGCCATCTGCTTCTGTGTATTGACGCCGCCTGAATGCCGTTTGAAGGGAACGTTGCCCTGTCGTTTACTGGAGACGCTGATGTTGGCATTTTGAGAAGCTGATGTCGCTTCTGGGTTTCTCTTGAACATAAAATTGGGCCGGGTCGGAGGGGAGAAATGGGTTTGCTGAATTGGAAAACAAAAAGGGAATGGGTTTTGGGCTTGTTGATTGTTAAGAGAAAAATGGCCCAACATGGATCTTGCAAGGAGTTGAAATTAAGACAAGAAGATGGCTATATATTTGTTAGAAGGACTAGCCAAGAGTATTAAGAGACTTAGCTTAAAATTGAATGTTATTGGCAAATTAGGCTAAAATCAAATAAGATGAATTAAAATTAATTAATTAACGAGCTTCTTAATCTTAACGAAATAAAATAGTTAACTCAATTGTAAACTAATTAATCTAACAATATAAACGACTAAATAACTAAATATTTAAATGAAACTAAAATCATTTTTAGACAATTTTCGAATGTTCCTAAAATATATCAATTATATATATAGACGTGTAAAATATAAGTATTGTCTAAAAGTTATAATAAGTGACATAATTTATTTAAAATAACTCGCAAACTATGTTTGAAATTTATAAAACCAATTATTTTAGATCGTTTAAAATGAAAGAAGCTCGATGATTAATTTATATTGGGGACGGTCAAAATTGGGTGTCAACAGCAATTTCCTTGTGCAAGTAGAATATACGAGAGCCATCCACTTTGTCAAATCTCTCTTTGAGATCTGTCCATACTTGTTGAGCATTACTAGCATAGACAATTCCACTAAGAAGCTCTCGACTAACAGAGATCATGATCCATGAGAGAACAATGGCATTACATTTTTCCCACAAAGCATGTAGAGAAGCAGGAAACTTATCCTTTGAGCTAGCACCATCAACAAAACCTATTTTTCCTTTTCCTAGCAAACCTATCTTCATTGATCTACGCCACAGAGAATAATTCTCAGATCCAGTAAGTTGTAAAGAGACAAGAGAGCTACCTGGAGTGTCACATGCTTGCAGGTGCAGCGGATGATGAAAATCACTTGTAAACTCTCTTCCTACAGCTGTAGGAATGGTAGAATCAAAGTTTGACATTCCACCGATTGCCATTGATAACTACACAACAACGTAAACAATATAGATTCAACTACTTCTCAAACAATGCAATTCCTTTTGAGAAAGTTGTCACTGTAAGTAGAGAATAAAAAAAAATGCAGAGATAATCAGTAGATCATCGATGGCTCTGATACCATGATGAGATTCAACAATGGTAAAACATAGTTATGGATTCACTAATGAACTAGAGAGAAAACTGTAACTTTTATTCATGAAAAATGAATGTATCTTTACACAATATTGGCACTATGCTATTTATAGTGTGTCTACTCATAACCTTCTAATCTAGTTAATCTAACTCAACCAAAGTTAACTTTAACTAACATTGTAACAAACTCTATAACTAACTTTCCAGTTTCACTATTCATAATAACTGACTTCTAGCTTCAACTTGTTTATAACAGTACACATTACAAAAAGACTTTTCTAAAAGCACAAATAAATAGATCCTACACTTCACTGCTCAATCCTCGCTCTTCCGGTCTTCACCACTCTTCAATGATTTCTTCTCTCTTAATATAAGTGTATTTTCCTTTTTTTCGATACTGAGTTCTTTTGTTTCATTTTTTTTCCCCATGAAATGGCCATTTCTTGACTTCTATCAGAAAGGCACAATTTTTATATGTTTTTAATGTGTTTGTGTAGGAATCCTGAGTTATTCGTATTCACTCTTTGATTCTCAATCTTGAGAAAGGATCATGAGATATGGTTATATTGAGAATGGCTAAAAGATTGGCCACGACAGCATCAGTATAAATAAATTCAATAATTTCTGAAAACTATTTCAATGGGAACTTATTTACAAAGTAATTTTTTCGTCTAATACAATGAATACAAAAATGTCTCCTAAGTGATCACAACAGACTTCATTCAAGGTGCCTTTCTTAGCATGTCTTACATTAATGTTTGAGCTGAATTTCTTGATTCCCCAATTTCTTTTTCTCCTCTATCACCTCCTAAAAGAAGAGGAAAAAACAACATTGCAACTGAGAGTCTCTCTTTGTTTGAGTTTACAATTGCTCTGTGCTCAATGCTCTTATAAACACCATTGCTCTCTATCTGCCAAGTTAAACAACACACGTAGACAGATTACATATAATATTTTCCAATCCAAGTAAACCGATGTTTTAAAAAATAGACTAAGATTGGTTTAGAGTCGCCACTTAATTTTTAAAGAAAAATCAAGAAAACTATTTTTTCAATAGATCAAAACAGGGAATCAATTGAAAATATAAAGGGGGTTCGGGGGTTCATATTAGTGTTCTAGGAAGGGTTTGAAAGCACCTAGAACACCGGCTAATGCGGTTATCCGACAATTAATTATTTGGCTAAAATAATTTTAACTTAGTTTAACTTGCAAAATTGAACTATTTGTTAGTTAGGACCATTTTAAGAGAAAAATAGAATGCAGAAATACTTATCTAAGCAAAATATTTTGTAAACTTATTCTTTAATTTTGTAAGAGCTGATCGGTTTAGTTAAGTTATTAAATCAAAATAGGCGTCTTTCGGGGATTTGAATTTTTTGACCTTAAGATTAACGACAAATACTAGCAAGTAAAATGAACACAATAAAGTAAAGAGGGAAAGAGAGTCGGGCCCAAATCTGGTTTTTCTGTCCGCCCGAGCCAGTATTTGGGCCCATTTTCATCTTGTGCCTTCGGCCCAATTCTTGCCACCTGTCCTAAATTCTAGTGAGGCAATAATAAGTAAAATAACTAGGGCTTAGGCCCCAAAATAACAAAATACAACTTATAAAATAAGGAATGGGTCTTTTGAACCCCCTTTTCCCATTTTTCATATTCACCTAGTGTATAAAAATCCGTATCAACTCTAATCCCGGTTCGTCAATTTGTGAAGGACCTGTTCTTCGAATTCATTGACCCCGTTGACTCGATAAAATTTTGGGCCTTTATGGCTCATCCGAAATATGAAGTGGAGAAAAATGGAGTCCAAGAGGACTCAGAGCAAATTTCACCTTTTTTCGAGCAGCGAACAAAGGCGAGACAAGCTGATGACCACGATTTTCCGCCACAAAACCCAAATACAAGTGATCGACCGAAAAAAAAACTTGAGCAGAATCTAAAATCCGAAGGGACTTGGAGGAAACGGAAGTAAACGAAAGAAAATAATGGCACTCGGATTGGAATCAAATCTCTCTCCCTTTTCAGAACGTATTTCGTATGTGTAGCTATTTTATTACGCTATGCTCTTTCTTAGCAAAAGGAAATTTTTTGTCCCCCTTTCAAACTAAAAGAAAAAAAAGCTTTATAGGAGGAGATTAGAGTTCGGAATGGGGGAAAACAGATAGAAATCCGGACAGAAAAGGGCTCATCCCCATTCAAATTTCAAAAATTCTTTCACAATTAAGGAGAGACACCTTTCCTTGCAATTTTCTCCCCATTCCAAAAGGGGAAACGCGTGTCTTTGTCCTGCTGCGATACTTTTCTTTTGCCGAAAAATCTGATTGGAACAGTACCATCGTACTGGACGGAGGAGACGATGCGGGCGTGAACTACACGCGTAGACGCCGTGTTGCCTTCCACGAAGACGTCGCGTGCTGGGACTTGGAGGATCGCTGGATTTGACCAAATTTTGATGTCGTTCTTGGCGTTGTTGATGTCGTTTTGCTGGGAATTGTTGTTCACGATGTGAAGGCAGCACTTCTGGGTTCTTGTGAAGGAATAAAAAGTGGGCCAGGTCGAGAGTAATGGGCTGGGTCGGTTGGAATGGAGAGTGGGCCGTTGTACGTATGGAATTGTAGTGTATCTTGGGCTGGGTATTATTGTGGGATTGGGAATGGGAATTGGAAGTGGGCCATTGCATTGGAAAAAGGAATTGGCTTTGGGAAAATATTAATATTGTTGGCATATTGCTGCTGATGTATTGAAGTGGGATGCTCGAAAATGGCCCACACTCTCGGTCTTGCAATTAATTCAAACATAACCAAATTGAATCAACATTTTTAACCGGAATGAAGTTAGTTGGTAATTCGGCCAAAAAAACTAAATAAGGCGAATCAATAAAAAATTAATTTGCGAGCTTCTTAATCTTAACGGAATAAAATAATTAACTTAATAAAAATAACTAATTCAACAACATAGCTATAATTCAAACTAAATTAGATTAATAAAGCGTTTAACATTAAAATAATAATAATAATAATAATAATAATGAAATCTTTTTTTTCAAGATAGTTTTCAAGTATTTATAAAATATATTAGTTACATACGTAACACTATAAAACATACTTGTTATTTAAAATATTATAAAAGTGAATAAAATTCTTAAAACATCTTGAAACATATTTTGAATTTTTATAAAATTAGTTATTTCAAATCGTTTGGAATTAAGGAAGCTCGCAAACTAATTCTTATCGTGAAGGGTCAAAATTAGGTGTCAACAACCGATTAGTACTATTTCTTTATATTTAGTCCACATTAAGTCCTTTCAAGAGAAGTTGTTATTTACCTCCATCATATCGCCAATATTGACAATCAAAGCATTTGGGAGGGGCTTTATAGGCACCCAAATGTCGTCTTTTCGAACTTGGAGACCTTCAGTTTCATCAAGCTGGAAAAGGATGGTGAGGGCATCAACATCAGAATGAGGGCTAAAGCCAATGGTTTTGTGTGGCTCAGGGCAAGGTGGATAATAATTCATCCTTATTGACTGCACACCATCACTGAATAGCTCTCTCATTTCATTTTCTTCTATCCTTAAAGCCTTTGCCAATTGACATACGATGATCATTGCTAGGCTATTGATTTCATTCGAGTATGCTTCTATAATGCCCCTGAAACTCACACTCTCAATAGTCTAAATATGAAGTTCAAGAAATTGGATGTGATTTTGACACTTTTAACTCTTGAAGTAATGAACTCTGGAATAAAGTAATAGAGAAAGGAGACAGGCACCTGAGATTCGAGGGCAACTTCTGAAACAAGTCCACTTTCCGGATACGAAGAGGAAGAGTCATTATGCCAAACATGTCATTCCAATCAAGTTTCTGCTCCTCCGATACAACGAATGAATTCCCAAAACCTTCAAAGCTGTCTTCTTGTTGCCGTAGTTTCTTCTTTTCTTCCATTGGAAGTTTGAACAAATCAAGAACCTCTCTCTTGAAATCCTCCAGGATTGAAGATGTCACTCCATGGTTTATAACCTATCATTCAACAATATACAAGCTAATTTCTCAAACTGTCACTCAACCGAGTAAGGGGATTGTGTAAGTGTTATCAACCGAGTCCAGCCCAATGTAGATACTAATGTCATACAAGTTGTTATTGGGCTGACAAGAGCTATTGGGCCGAGAACGAGCAATAGGGCCAGGTTAATTTGGAATCCGAGTTGAGTAGTGGGCATGAAACGGTTCCATAAAAAAGGCTTTTATAACACTATTGAGTTTACAATTGCTCTGTGCTCAATGCTTTTATATACACTAGAATTGGCTTGAGATGTTTTCTTTGGAATGATAACAAATAACTAAGTTCACTCCTATTTAGGAGTTGTGTAAGATGGTTCTAGATACTACAAGATGTAAATTATATTATGATTTATTATAAATAGAATTGTCTAGAACATTTACACCATTCTTAGACATAATAAATACTAAAAACTTAGAAAGCTCCACTAAAAATTTAGGATGGTTTGTACTTCAAAAAAATCAATTTTATTTTTCATATATACTCCTGAGTTTTAATTTAATTGTTTAGTTATGATTTGACACGAAGTTTAACAAGGTAAATAATATTCTTGATTGATTTTAACCTAACGATGCATAGTGAATACGTTTGTAATCAGCAACTCCAATCCTCCAAAATTGTGCAGGGCATTGAGGAGTGAGAAAACTAGGTGCTGGACCTAAATCACCATCCAATTTGGGGCTCAAAAAATGTAGCCTCAAATTTTATATTTCCTTCATACCAATATAATACTACAACAAAAGAACATTTTATTCTCAATAAAAAAAAACATCATATCATATATCATATATTACTAAAAGTGGAAAACTCAAATACAAAGTTAGATTACCATTTTACTCCTACACTAAATAAAATATTAATACAAAATATCTAATATATTAAATATTTATTAATCATAATATGACACTCCTCATGGAGTCATAATCATTAGAGTTGATCAATCTTTTCATATCAATTAACTTCTACTTCTTCCATAATTAAATTGAAACAAATGGAGTAATCAAAATCCTAAAAACATGTTATATAGAGTGATTTGCGATTTGCACCTCTAATATTGAGGACATTTCCATAAAATTCTTGGTCATTATATGATAAGATACATTAAAATCAGACAACAGGATATTATTAATCACAACAGACGACACAATTTATTCAAATATTATATTCTTAAAAAAATCCATCCAAATTATTAAACAAGCTGTTGGTATCCAAATGCAACATTGATCAATTGCTCCTATGATCTCCATCTCCAATCCTTAGAGTATCTATGTATGATTTTCAAGCGAGCTCTCGAGAAAAAAATCTTTTAAAATAATCGGCCACTCCAATCCTCCTATATTGTGCAGGGGATTGAGGAGTGAGGAGGCTAGCTGCTGGACCTAAATCTCCATTCAATTTAGGGCTCAGAAATGTAGCAATGGAGATCCTCTCCTTGTCCTTATTAACGATGGCTCGATGTTCAATGCTCTTGTAAATTCTATTTGTCACAATCTGCAAAAACAAAATTGACAGAGCTTTATATTTCCCGACCCACAAATTGACTTCTGTCATACAAACACACTTATTTCTCACCTCTAAAATGTCTCCAATGTTAATAACAAAGGCATCAGGACGATATGGAACCGGAATCCAAGCACCATCTTTCTTAATTTGAAGACCTTCAGTTTCATTAACCTGAAGGAGTATGGTTAAACCAACAGAATCAGTGTGATGGCATAACCCCATTACTCGCTCTGGTTGAGGACAAGGAGGATAATAATTTATTCTCATCATTTGTGTCCCGTCTTCTTCAAATAGTACATTCATATCCTCTGCTTTCATCCCTAAAGCTCTTGCCATTACGTACAGAATTTTCATAGCAAGTTCCTTCAGTGCTGTTGAGTATTGTTCCAACGCATCCCTTGAATTTACATATTGTATGCATAAGGTAGAAAAAAGATTCACTAAATATTTAATCGTAAACTCAGTTATATATTATCCTAACTGAGTGAGACGGGAAGCTTTGGAAACAAGTGAGGTTTTCTCAAATGAGTAGGGAGAGTGATCATGTAAAGTATATCAGCCCAATCTAACTTTTGTTCTTCAGATACAACAAAAGCTTGCCCGTATCCTTCGTGATCTCCTTCTTCTTGCTCAAATCTCTTCTTCTCTTCCATTGGTAGATCGAAAAATGCTCTGATTTCCGATTTTACTTTCTTCATCAATGATGAATTCACTCCATGATTCACCAACTGCACATGTATTTTTTTAAAAATCAATATCATCATGGGACACGAAGGTACATCAATTTATTTTTAAATTAAAAGATATGATCGATACAATAATAGATGGGACACGAAATGATTATAAAAAAATGGGCTAACCCATCGGTGACCCCCTAAACTTGGCACCAACTTTCACTTAGGCACCTCAAGTGGGCGATGTTCCTTTTAGACACCTCATGTAGGGTCTCGCTGTGTCATTTTGACACTTTTTATATTTTCAAAACCGCATTTTAAGTGCGTACATCCAGACACCTCTTATGTGGAAAAATAAATAAATTGGTATGTGACACGTGGAAATTTTATTTTATTTTTAAAAATCTCAATTTTACTTTTTTTTTTCTTTCTTCCAGATCCCAAACCCCATGCCCCCACCTCTTTTCTTCTTCTTCTTGTGCCTCCTTCCCCTTCATCTGTTCTTCTCCATCAAAAAGGAAAGAACATAGGTTAGTTTACAAAGTAAAATACGTTTTGGAGAATAAGGGAAATCATACCAAATCGAAAAGTTTTTTTATGACATTTAAAAGAAGATGATTTCTTGTGCTACTACGATTGGGATTTACAATGAAGGATATGTAAAAAAAAATTCTTTTTTTTTCATTGGAGGTTGTTCTTTATTTCTTTTTTATTCCTTGAAATCAATTTAATTTTCAATGGAGAAGGTAAGAATATAAATCAATTTTCCATTTGAAAGAAGTTGATTTCTTTTTTTGTTCCCTTGAAATTGATTTTGTTTTTGAATATGAATCAAGATGCAAATTCGATTTTCAAAGAAGA
>JAJOOD010072375.1:0-23680 GCA_029582525.1 Solanum tacnaense
AAATACGTAAGCAATGATGTCAACAAAAAAGACAAAAACGAATATGTAATCAATGACATCACAGGTCACTACTACTACTCCACTAAGACTCCACTATCAGACAAAGAAAGGACAACTCCACTACTACAAAGACAACTCCACTAAGGAAACTAACAAAAGAAGACAAAGAAGGACACTCAAATTTGGAAAAGCTTCTCAAAGCCATGTGACGATGGGGCCCAAAGAGCACCCGGCAGGTGAGAAAATTTATTCAAATTTTGAAATCTGAATTTTAGATCCGGATCCTCAGCTATAAATAGAGGGCCATTTGCCACAAGAAGAGTAGAGTGAAAAGAGAGCAGAGCAGAGAGCAAAGGCTTAATTCTAATAGTTTACATATTCCCCTTCCCTTTCAAAATAAAAAGTGAGTAAGTGTTTGTTGTGTTTGTACAAAGAGTGTGAGTGTTTATTTTCCTACAAGTACCTGCAAGGTCACTCGGGGACTCCCGAAAGGGAAACCTCATTCCGACCATTATCATGTAAGTAGTTATCTGTTTTCTAGATCCTAGTAACCTTCTCCCTATATAAATGTATGTACTATGTTATTATGTATGGATTATATATGTATAATATGATGTTCATATTATTATGATGTTCGTTAACATGTTCATATACTCTTTAAGTTATTCTTAGTAAATAGTTAGTTCTTTACCTTCTTAGTAACCCCGATGGATTAACCTGTAAATACCTAGGGACGTTGAAAGTCCGCCATGGTCAGAAAACCAAAAGGACTGTGTATCCCAGGGTGTGGTTAAAGAAGCAGGTGCTAAGAAAATGGGTTAAAGAAAAGAGATGAACGGAGTAAGGTAAAGAGATGAACAGTAAAAAAAAAAAAAACAGACTCTATAAGTGTATGTATATATGTATATACATTTATATGTATATATATACATACATACATACATTTATATATACATACATACATTTATATATATATACATACATATATATGTACATATATATACATATATATGTACATATATATACATATATATATATAATGTTTTAGAATTAGATTGATTTTAGGGTTATCCTTTTTAGCGTACTGTTTGTTCTCTTTCTTTTCCAACCATGTCTTTTGATCACCACATTAATCATATAATTATCCTATCTTGTTACATTAATATATGTAATTAAATATAAGGATATTAAATTATATGAATATCATTAGAGCTATGATATTGGATAAATTGTGACTTAATCCTAAATTTGAAACTTAGGAACTTGATTATAGAGTTGGGTGAGTTTTTGGGTCTAGGCTAAACCAATAGTAATATGAGTGTTGTTAGTTTCGAAATCTTATTGTGATTATGTACTTTAATATAGATTGCATTGATTTGGAAGCTCAACGAAAAGGGAAGGCTCAAGTCCCGGAGTAAATTCTTGATTGATTGAGGCAAGTGGATTTCTAAATCCTTGTTAAGTGTATAGAATCGTGTATTTCCTTATGGTATGTTTTGGGGAGTAATGGGACTTGGTGATGAGTTGACTTGTCCATATTGAATAATTCTAATGATGAAGAAGGGGTAATAAAAGGCAATGTGATTAATTATTGGTGTGTGATATGTTGAGAATGGTTTGAAAGGCTTATTAACTCATTGTTGATGTTGTATCACGATTGTATTGTTGTGAATTGTGCATTATTGTGAAAATGGTCATCTCGTCATTATTGTGTGAACATGTCATTTGCATTGGTTTTGAGACATGGTTGTGATATGTCTTATGTGAATTGAGGAAGAATATGAAATTAAAGAGGATGTACCATTTCGAGGGACGTGTCGCGCGCCGAGACGGATACTATTATCGAGGGATGTGTCGCACGCCGCGACGGATACTATTATCAAGGGATGTGTCGTGCGCCGCAATGAATTTTATTATCGAGGATCGTGTCGCACGCCGCGACGGATGCATGGATAGATATATCCCCTATGGGTCCTGGACTGAGAGACAGCGAGTGTGTATCACTAGGTCAGACATGCATCAATGTACTTGACATTGCGTTCCATTGCATTGCACACTTTACCATTAGTGAACTTGATATTGTGTTTTGCTAATCTTCTGAGTGCCTTTCTGTGGAACTTGTAATTGATGAATATTGAGCTTGTTGTTGAGGATATGTAATTGTTAGAGTATTGTTGTTGAACTGTGTGTTATGTAAATTGTGAACTGTTAGGTTGGGTTGGTTTTATACAGGTTGTAGTTGTGGAGGTTGTGATTGATGAATATTGAGCTTGTTGTTGAGGATATGTAATTTTTAGAGTGTTGTTGTTGAGATGTATGCTATGTAAATTGTGAACTGTTAGGTTGTGCTGTTTTTATGCAGGTTGTAGTTGTGGAGGTTGTGATTGATGAATATTGAGCTTGTTGTTGTGGATATGTAATTGTTAGAGTGTTGTTGTTGAGCTGTATGCTATGTAAATTGTGAACTGTTAGGTTGGGCTGATTTTATGCAGGTTGTAGTTGTGGAGGTTCGGTTAGGGTGTAAGTAGTACCCGTATTTTATTCCCTTAGCTTGTGTTTAGAAGTTTACTTGTTGAGTACCGTGTGGTTTGGTACTCACCCCTTGCTTCTACAAATTTTTTTTGTAGGTTACTAGTCCGGATCTTTGTGATACTCGTTTTCTTCTCTTCTTGTCCAAGGCTTCTTGTGGAGGTTTGTGAGGTAGTTGTTTGTCATCTCAGCGGACCTTCTTTCTCTTTATTTATGGTCTTGTTCTATTCTAGAAACAATGTCATTTGAGACTTGTATTTTTCTTTTGATTCAATTGTAATACTTTAGAGGCTTGTGCACGTGACAACCAGGTTTTGAGGATTTTATTAAGTTGACTTAGTTATCCACACTTATGAAATTTTGAGATTTTAATGTCTTACTTCCGCATAGTTTGTGATATTTGGGTTTTAGGCTGATTTGTCTTGGTGGGATAAGACGAGTGTCATCACATCCATTTTTTGGATCGTGACAAAATGATAAACTAGCCTATAGTATTTTGACAAAATATATCTTAACAAACTAATAATAAATAGAAAAACTAGCTAATTAACTATTAACTAGGATTTATTCAAAAATTAAAATAGTAAAATAAAGTTACTATAATTCAAAAACATAATTGTAACAATCTTCTTTGCTTGAGAAATTGCAAATTCTAACATTCGGTTGGAATGGACCTCGTGAACAAGTTTGTCAATTCATCTTTGGTCTTGTAGTTAGTTTGTTTTACGTCTTCAATTTTTAAATTTTGATTATCAACAATTTTTTGCTTGTGTTCATCTTATGTTGGATTAAATGAGAAGTGTGTACCTCTTATTTTAATTCGTTATATCTCCTGCTTAGTGGTATCAAAGATTCGACAATAATTTTCTCCAAATAATAATTTAAACTCTTTTGTTATTAATTGACCAACACTCAACAACTTTTAAAATAATTTTGATAGTTTGTGTAACAATTGGCTATATTGAAAAAGTTTTCAAAACTATAATCAACAAGAAATTTTCTAAGATTTAAATATTTGTGTTGTTATGTAACGTATAATTACTTATATATGATTATTTGTGTCTTACAAAATATTACAAAAAAATATTATATTGTCAGTTGAAAAAGAAAATTAATTATTAAATTATATTCATTTATTACATATTTTTAGAATGTATGAGAAAATAAATATATGAAAAATATTAAATAAATATAAGATTTTTTTCTAGACTTTGGCTTCAGGCCACCCATTCTATTGATTCATTTTAAGTTAACACATTTAGAATCTTATGATTCACTGATTGAATTTATGTTTCTTGATCGTTATATGTAAATGTTAATCTTAAAATGAACCATTTACTTTTATAAAAACAAATTACTGTCCAATAGTGATTAATCATATATTTAAAATTTTACAGTTCACTAGAAAATCTGACAAATATGAATTTCTTTTTAGTCAGAGTCAACAATAACATAGGGACTAAGGAGACATACAAATCCTTTTATATGGTACATGACATTTTCATTACCCAAATGGTTAGAAATGGAAAGCAATAATATAAACTCAATTCTTTAATTTAGGGAATGAATTTATATGCAATGAATAAACTAATCTTAAATTGAATGTAATATGGTATATCCAAAAATTATGTTATATATTAAATTTATAACATATTTAATTAACTATGTAAATAAATGGTATAAATGAATTCTCACATGCATAATAAGGAAAAGGGATCCAAAATCATGATAACTCACTCATTACTTCATTTTTAAAAATGGAGCATTACACGCAAAAATGACTTGACAAACTTTGTAGCCTAAAGTAAGAGAAGGATTTAAAGTTACAGTTAACGTCAAATATATATTTAAATTATCTTATTTTTTTAGAGTTATATATCTAAATTATTGAAAGTATAAGTTTTCTACTTGTATTGTCACTCAATGGCTAGTGAAACACACCTTGAATAATTTTTGATGGTTCATACTACATTCTCTCTTTTATTTAAAAAAATCTACCACTTTGAAAATATAATTTCACCCTGACAAAGTTAAATAAACTAACATTAGGCTAAAAGTGAAAATTATAATTGTACAAATTAATTTATTCTCCATCGCGACACCCAACATCTTCTTCTCCACTTTCTTAGCCATAATCTCGTGTTAGTCGTGACTTCAATATCTCTAGCTTAGAAGGGGAGAATTTATCTTAAAGAAATCAATTGAAAAAAAAGATATAAAATAAATAAATTAGTTGTGTTAGTTAATTGAGTGGTCATATATGTCAGGTGGACGAAGATTTTAAGCTTCTAGACAAACATTTGGTCCAGTTTGCGTATAGGTGTGTTTCACTAACTATTGCATAATAGTTCAGATATGAAACTCACACTTTTAACCGTTCAAGAATGAAACCCAAAAAAATCGAATAATTTAGGTGCGTTTTTTATCCTTAACCCTTAAACTTATTTAATAAAAAGAATATTTATTTTAATTAAAAATTTATTCTCTAGTTTCTTGAGATAATTTATTCTTTACTTCCATAATAGAATTTTATAATATTTATACCGAGTATTGGATAACAAAGTCCATATCTTTTAGTTAATACTCTTTTCATCATAGTTTTTCACTCGCTGTACCAAAATGAAATAAATGTTTAATAAATAGTTATTATTTTATTTTTAAAAATAATTTATAGACTTTTAAGATCATAATCTAAATATATCTTTTGATAAATTGCAAATTTTATGACAAATATAAGTTTGATTAGATGACAATTAAATATTATGTTTTCTACAAGATTGAGAAATATATAGATAACATTATGATAATTTAGCATTGACCAAACAATAATTTTTCAAGATTTATATTTTTATAATTTTTAAAATAGAGGCAAAATTTAAATAAAATTTTAGAAAATATTGTGTAAAACTAACCTTTTTTCTTTATTAATTATTGTAGTTACATATTTGATTATTTCATATAAGACAAATTTAGGGGCCTTGTCACGACCCAACCCACCGAGCCGTGCGGGCACCTATTCTAACACCTAGATAGGAGAACCCTCGATATTTCAATAGTTAAAATCATGCAGAAAATTAAGAAAACTGTCAAATAAAGGAAATTCATATAATATTTTTATAAAAACAAGAGTTTAAAACGACTCAAAGTTAAGACTTGTAAAGTAATTAACACCCCCAAGGATCTACTCTAAACATGTACAAGAGCTACTAAGAGTACAAAGTAAGACATAATAATGAAAGGACACAACTTCCATCATGCGGAAGGAAAAATAGAAGCTGCCGGAGATTTGCCTTCGTCTTCACCTATGAAACATCTCTAATCCTGCAACCAGACTATGCCCAAAAGGCATAGCAAGAGTGGTATCAATACAACCACATGTACTAGTAAGCATCATCATTCAACCCGAATACCCACCGCATAATATAAGAAATCAACTGGCGAACATGCAATAAGACTAATCGCTCCTTCACCTTTATATTTTGACTGCCCTTACCCTTATGAATATTAATTTCATAATAGTTCACGTGCCTCTAACCCCTCACTTACTTCATTTCGTGATTACACCTAATCAATTAATCCCTTAAGGAAGCTCAGAAGATACTACTACCAACCTGGCCAACCACTCACGACACACCTTTACGTTTTCCCTATCTCTACTCAACTTATGACCCCGCATTACGCCTATAGAGGCTTACTATCCGTTTATATTACCACCCCCTAACCTCAACAATAATACCCATGACCTCGTTCTAAATAGCAAAGATAGCACCTGGACCCTTAGTTCCCCTTTTTACCATACTACAACCCGAATTGGGACTTTACCATTCATAATTTATTACACAATTATGTATCTCCAATAACTTACAACATTGCAATCCCTACATATAAAAACATAATGTACAATCCACCAATCATTTCACGAAAACATGTCCAATTCCACATTCTCAGATATACGAGCAATTACACATATATGACAAGTCAATGGTCCTCTCATGGAACTCAAATCCAAATTGTTAGCGTACCGATACGTGGTACCCGATTCAATGTTTATGCCAAAACGTGGCAACCGATCCCATGTGTATGCCGGAACGTGGCAACCGATCCCAGTTAGTGTGTTGGAACGCAACACCTGATCCATTCAACAAGCCACAATCACAATCACAAGTATATTCTCATAATCATACAATCAAGTCATGATTCATGGTATTCCACCATTCAACTATCCTCAATTACGATTAGTGTGATCAGTAATGCAACATTCGCATACATACATGCATCATAATGAAGCAAGAATAAACATATATCACACAACATGAAATCATGACCATCACCTAACCCTAACTCACGAAAATAGGTCCTTTTTGTCTACGGTGTACGACTAATATCATACTTAGGAATATACACACAATCAACCCTTTTTCGGTGCACAAAAATCCTACGCATGAATTCTACCGTCAATTTTAACATACTACGCGGCGAATAACATATTTATAACTACTCAATAAATAACCTAGCCTACCTTGGTGCCAAGCTGTTGCACGGAATCACAACTCCAATTCTGGTTTCCAGGTGACAAGACGGTGAATTTGGCCAAGAATCTGCAAGGTTTCGATCTCCTTACGCTAGGAATTTCCTCCTCCTTCTTTCCCAACCCTAGAACAGCTTTTGGAGGGTTTCTGGGGTGTTTTACGTCTAACTTAGGTGTTTTTGGAAGAAGGAGAAAATAAGGTTTCGCGTTATTTACATTATGTCTCGCATATCCCGCTCTGGTGGCTATTTATCCCGCTATGGCGTTGCCTCCCTAGCGACATCTATCCCGCCATGGCGGGACAGTGGCCCCAGTATTTCTTTAAAATTTGATTTTCCTAAATAACGACGGTTCGGGTCGTTACAGGCCTAAATTTTTTTGAGGCCTAAGGTCGTCGCTTTAGTTGTTTTACCTTGAACTAATCCTAATTTCATACAAATTATTTATTACATCATTTTTTTTTCATCTTTGGCACATGTACATGAATAAAATTAAAGAAAGAATGAGAGAAATGACATAAGTATCCCTTTTGAACTATGATTGAATACGGAAACACACTTATTTTTAAGTAATTTTATAGCCTTCTAAAAAAATTAAGATTTTTTTTTGTACTTTATGTGTTGATATGAAATCATAATATAATTCAATTAGTTGCAAGGATAGTATATATGTTATTAATTATAAATCTTAAAATTTTATTAATTTCCTCATCTTATATTAAAATTAGTTGGTAAATACTTTTTAAAAAAATATTTTTCTTTGCTTTGTATTTTTTTTTTCAAATTCATGGATTTTTTATAATTTTCTTTTCCCTTCTTATTTTCTTTTTTCAAATTCAACGGATTTTTTAAAATTTCCTTTGCCTTCGTATTTTCTTTGTCCTGTATTTAAAATTTTCTTAAACACAAGTAAATTTTTTTCTTCATGTTTTACCTTGTTTCATTGCTTTTTTTTCTTGTATTGATTTTATTTATTTATTTGTTTTTTTGTGTCTTTCCTTTGGCTTTGAGTTAAATTTAATTTCAAAATCTTGTATTTATATAATTTAATTTCGAAGGGATACCCAAAAAATGGAGAAAATCAAATAAAACATTAAAAAAAAATACTAAAACTGAAGTATTCTTTTTTTTAATTTTATTATTATTATTTTTAAAATACACGTATTTTTCTTAATTAATTAAAAGTGAAAAGATAAGAAATTAACGAAAGAACAAAAAAATATAAAGCTAAAAGTGAGGTGGGAAATAAATATTTCACAAAGAAATAAATAAAAACAATTACATATATATATATATACTAATTTAATAATTATGTGTACTAATTAATGGTAAAATGTTCAATTAAAAAGAACATGTATTTAATATTGATCGGATTTTTTTCCCATGTTTTTTGCCCTTCACTTGCTTCTAAGAGTGTGAGCACCCCACTCTCTATGCCACCTCAGCACCAAATAATGTATTTGTCGCACTTCAAAATTATTTAAGAGGGTAACAAAATGTCCATGAAAAAAGATTTGTTAAAATTTCGATCATAGTTCAAATCGATACTTATGCATTTTTCTCTTCTTTTGTTGGGTGATAAAGGTTAATATTACCATACCACATAATGAAGGTAAATATTTCATGTAAACATTTTATTTTTGTAGATTAATTAATCAACGGAAAAGGGCCAAAAATACTCCAAAACTATAGGAAAAGGTTTAAAAATACCATTCATCCATCTTTTGGTCTAAAAATGCCCTTCCATTCACCTTTTTGGCTCACTTATACCCTTGAAACTAACAATTCTCTCTTTATTTTTTATTTTTAAAAAATATTTATTATGTGTCACTCTCCTATTGGATAATATAAAGAGCCCACCTCAATTAGATTATTTCTCATTATTTATCCAAACCAAAGCAGTATAGCTCTTCAAGACCCAAATTTTTTTATATAAAAAAAAAATATTATAGTTTTTTATTATTTATTTATTTTTGAATCCAACTCCTCTCCATTTTCTCAAATTTTTACTTAGATTGAAGACTCATGACATAAGAAAAAATTAACGGCTAATATTTAATTAATTAAATCAAAATTCTAAACATGATATAGATGATTAATATTTTATAAATAAATTTATTATGTCATAATCATAACAATATATTATCTTATCCATAAATACATTACCCACATTTTTCTCTATTTTCCTACTTAAATTTTCCCTATGGCTATGACCGTCCATCTGCTTTTTTTTTTTAATGAGTTAATTTTTAAGTAAAATTGTTTGTGGAACTTTTTCTTTGAAAAGTATTTATCACAGATTAGCAAAAAAATTAAGTTGACAATTTTTTTTAACAAAAAAAAGGAATATAGATATGTGGCACTATTAATATTCTGATAATATATTAATTTTTTTTAGAGCAAATACAAAAATTACTAGATTTTTTTTATAAAAAAAATTGGGGGTTTTAAGAGGTATATATTTTTTTTATTTGAATAGATTATGGGAAAAAAAACTAATCGAGATGAGTTTTTTATTTTATCTAATAAGAAAATGACAAATAATTTTTTTTTTCAAAAAATAAAACAAAATAAACTTTGGTTGTTAGTCATAAAGGTATAAGTTAGTCAAAATGTTGAATGAAAGGGTGTAAGTGAGCCAAAAATGTAAGTGGAGGGGTATAGGTGAGCCAAAAAGGTGAATGGAAGGGTATTTTTAGACCAAAAGATGGATGGAGGGTATTTTTAAACCTTTTCATATAGTTCAAGGGTAGTTTTGGCCCTTTTCCGATTAATCAATTAAGTCTATGACATTTTTGGGTATTTATAACAATCTCCAAGGAAATTCTTTGAAGAGATCAACGCTCAAAAGAATCTTGAGAAATAAAAAGACGTTGACAAAAATTGAGAAGAAGATAGAAAGAAAAGATCACGTTCAAGATTTTTCGTCCAATTAGCAAGGCCTCAAAAGGAAAGGAAAATGAAGAATATTTTTAAGTGACAATTCAAAAATTCAACCACCTCCAAAGAGTTATTACACGAGGACGCGTTTTATGAAAAATATTTAACTAAATAACTTATGTTAAAGGACTCAAACAAACTTACTATCATTTCAGCTTTATTATATTAAAAATATTAAACTAGTCTCGATCTACTGCGACTTAATCATCCGAATTATCAGGCTTCAACTATGCACAAGCAATATCAATCTCTATATTTCAATTACTTAATTTTTGTCCTTATTTCAACATTGATTCATTCTGATTATTTCAATTATTCAATATAAACTAACCAATTCGATCCTCTTATCTTTTAAACCTCACTTATGAATTCAACTTTATCTTTCTTTGGATAAACAATATTGTTCACTTTTATATAAGTATCATCCATAAAATTATTGTTGGGATATATATTATTAACCATATGTTAAGATATAATATTAATTTATTATAGAATAAATATTTGCTCAGTTTTAATAGATCATATATTCGTTTATGGTGTCTGTTTACTTATATAGTAGATGATTTAGTGTGTAGAATTTTTGCTTATACATAGAGGATTAAGCTAGTATAAAGTTTTTTGTTCACAATCTAGGATGGAAATTTGGCATGCCATCGGTACGATTGTAGCACAAGATTATATGAAATTTATCTTGATTATGGGAACGGTATAAATCCAACTTCTTGTGCTAGTGCATTTTGTATGTATTGAACAGGACCGAGAAGAGATAGTTGTTTTAGACTGACTGGCAAAAGCATATTCTCTAAACTATTAAATGTACTTATATTCTTAATCCTGAGATAACTATTATGATATGTATATATTAATTATCGTTTTGATTTATTAAAAGGTGAGATTCTGAGATGGGTCAATATGTCTGGCAGATTGGATGATAATAATATATATTGGTGAAATAATAAGTTAGTTGATGGAATCCACGTCTCATTATAGAGTTTGATTGATATGCCTTTTTGAGAAACTTATAAGTTTTCATCGTGTCAAATCTTGCAAGTGGATTTATGAATCCGACACATGAAATAAGTTAAGTAGTGCTCTAAAGGAAATTAATCATTGAATTAAATTCATCAGTAATTTAATTTATTGATTAGTATCTGTAATCTTAACATGGGGAATTAAATAAGTGTTTAGTGGAGAATTTCGAAATATAAATAGAGGAGTGCAATTACGAATTTCTAGTGGAATGATTTTTTTTGTGGTCCCTACAGTGCCCATATTTAACTAGAACTCAGAATCCTATTTCTAAGGGAAAAGGAGGAAAGTAGCGTTAGTTTTGGTTGGACAAGAAAATAACGTGTGTTTTTCTTTTGATCAAGAAAGACTGCATTTTGTTCTCCTCTTTGGATTGGGAAGAAATCTCTATAAGTAGGGATTCTCCTAACCTAGAAAAAGATTGAAGGTTTTCTATTCATACTTGCCCACCCAAGTATTGAGAGAGTTCGGATGTGAACTTGGGATCATTGTAGAAGACTGCAAAGTTGTTGTCTATCGTGTGGATTCATTTGAAGGTGTGTCTAACTTGTGGATTCGCTTGAAGGTATCTGCTCAAGCTTCAAGAGGTAATTCTTGAATTAAATTTCTATTAGTTTATGTGTTCTAGCATATTATATGTGTTCTAGCATAAACAATTTGGTTATCTATTATTCATGTAAGCAGTAAGATTCTTGGCATGCTTCCACTGCGCATATAGTTTTCCAACAATTATCCCATTACCTTCTCACTTACCCCCTTTAAAATTACTCAATTGTAGTTTCCTTTGACGGGAGGTTTTGACTTCGAGCCCTGGGTATGGAGAAAAATTTATTGGGAGTGTCATTCTCAAACGGGCCCTGCAGTGTGATATCCAAATTTAGTCGGGGTTCCAATATAAGCTTCAGACACCGAGTGAGGTATCCATCAGTTTTAAAAGTCAAGATACAGGATTTATTAATTTGAATTAACGGGGTGTAACTTATTTTCTTAATTAAAGGAGTAATTGATGATTAATTAACAACTCAAACAGATTTACAACATCCTTTGCGTATCCCTTGGTACATGTTTAATTAAGGACGGTAACTAAAATGTTTAATTTAAGGAGGAAATCACTCTTTTAACAACTTTTGAGTATAATTATTCTAACAACTTCTAATAAATTCAAAAAAAAACTAATTTCTTCCATTTATTTTCAAGCTACAACAAAGTGAACAACTATTTCTAGAAATTCGAATTTGTTTCTCAGAATTTTGAGATTTTTTTTTCAAGTTTTCATTTTTAGAAAATAATGTGTATCTCGCACTATGTATCTGATTCATGCACCTTATTTCATTAAACATATTAATTAGGTGTATTTGTTATAAACGTATATCTGATACATAATATGTATTTGAAACTTGTTATGTAGCCGAAGTATGCATCCAATTATTTTTCAATGGAATTTGAATCGATAAATGTGCATTTTGGCTTTAGTGGGTCTTTATTATCGCTAACCGCGTCAACAATGAGTTTGTAATTACTGTAACTCCATAAAAGCATGATCTACAATGATCTCATTGAAGTATGACCAGATACATAACAAAACCGTCTCAGATACACTAAAGGAAACACACTAGATCATGACAGAAAGATCTTAGATATATGATAGAAAACAACTCATATATATTTAATAGAAAATACATACACATTTAATAAATAAACAAATATATAAAATAAGGATATATACTTTAAAGAAACGGAGATACATAAATCAAGGGCAGATACATAGGACATTTAGATACGTCTAACGAATATTGTATCTCTACAAATCCGTCGTAAACTCACCAAGTCCGGAACTAGAATCCAGCACTGATGTGGCTCTAGATCTTGGCTTTCAACTTCTTTTCTCCGTTTTAACAATCGGTTTCCGGTAACGGTAATTGTTTAATACCCATTCTCATTTTTCGACAATGGAACACCGCCGACTGAGGTTCCCCGAACCTGTCAATCAAACAATTTTGTGGCCGCAAAACTTTTGTTCCCATTTTTCCTTCTCAAATAAAGAAAAAGAAGATCAAAATTTGTACAAATAAATACCCCAAGAAGATTGTATTGCTCTGTTTTCAACTCAACTCACTTTTTGATGATTTAGTGAAGAATCTATTGAGGGAGAAGAAAGGAAGAAAGAAAGAGAACGGGAGATGAACTTGACATAGGAGATCGAGGATGAAGGAAGAGAGAATATGGTGGAGGTGATGGAGAACGCAGTGGGTTGGAGGATATACGTTTGGCATAGGAGTTCGGGGGACAGTTGATGAGAGAGAGATATTGAATATTATTGGATCATTAATTATGGTTTTTAAATGTAAAGATAATTAATTAATTCTTGTCTTATAAGAGATGTGTGTATTTGATTGTATCTTTTAAAAGATATGGCATAAAATATTAACCCATTATTTTCTCAAGTACTGCCCATCAAATTATCCCATATTGGGTCACCACTCACCAGCCATGAAATAATTCCATCATGGTTTTCTTGTACAATTGGAAATGTGATATTGTAAGTACCGTCCAATCATCCATGCCTTGGCGTTCCAAGATTCAAACTTCTAGAAGTGAAATTTCACGAGTGTCCTATATTTTCTTGATTATAAATTAATTACCATATTATGTGTGTTTTTAAGCACTACAACTAGAATATTCTTACCTTCAATGCTGATTAAGATCTCTTGTAAAAAAATAAAAATCATAAAACTAAACATATTTGTAAAGGGATACAAAACCAAATTTCCCTCAAACATTTGAGTTGTGCATGAGAAGGCTAGTTTAAGCTGAGACAATTTTTTAAAAAAAAAAAATTCCAATGACCATCAGAAAATACTAATAAATGAAGGTAAAACAAGAGAGAAGCAACGATTACTCCTTGGTGCAAATACGTTTCCTAAATGTACAACATTTTTAATGAGAGCATAAAAGAGCAGGTTTTCAACTCTTTTAAAGTAACACACAGCAATCTACATCTAGAAATAAAACAACTAGGTACGCCGCTTCCTATCATCATCATCCTCTTCATCAGAATCACCACTCTCACGGAAACGCGGATTCTTTTCCTGCACAACAAGGTTTCACTAAAACCGAAGAGAGATAAAAGGATTTGCAGCTCAAAGAGTATAAAAGAAAATACCGGTCTGGATTCATGATCAGAGTTTCTCCTAGATTCACGGTCATAAGTCCTCTTTGGATAATCTGGCCGAGGGTGGTCATCTTCCCGGTGTCGCTTGCGATGATAGTCTGTTTTCCACGTAAGATAAAGAGTTACTCCTATTTGTTAAATCTATTCTAATGAAACGAAAAAATACAATGTCGCAGAGCATTAGAACCGAATCAAAAGCTTTGAAGAGCTTACCTCTACCATGTCGATAAGAGCCTCCACGACCATGGTTTCCACCATTATGTCTACCATCTGCATCATTTCTTGTATCAGTCAATGACAGACACGGGAAAAGGTCTATAACAAGTGTACCACATTTTTTTTAATCATATTATAGTGTATTGCAAAATCAACAGTTTGAGAACCGCAGATAAACTCGGGATGATGTGAAGTTATTGGAAGTGCAAGAAAAAACTCAATGGAGCGTGAAGGTAGAGTGAATCAACTATTTCAAGCTTAATTTGAAATCCTCGAGTGGTTGTCTTGATTCAATCTCTTCTTTTTCCTTCATCTCTTGTTAGAGAAACTCTCAAGCTTAAATCTCTGATTTTATAATAGAACAATGAAAACTCACAGCATTTATTTGAAGAAAAAAAAAAAAAACCAGACTAATCAGGGGAAGAATATGGCCAGCTCAAAATTTAGGACTGGAACAAAACCGAGATCATTAACAACCAGATCTATCCATGCTCAAACTTACAAATTCTTTTGACCATACACGTTTGATTTTCTAAGAAGCATTCAGAATGTAGACATTGTTCTTAATAGGTGCAGTATTTCATATTAAAAAACACCATTCCTCTGATAGCTATGGTTATAACTCATAAATTGAAAGGCACATATATTAGAACCAGTGAGGTGTACAATAAGAACTTCACTAAGAGATATAGATACAAAGCAAAGTAACGAAGCTCTGAAGGTGCATGTTAAGAAGGGTTTCACTAACGTGCACTTTCACGATGGCTTGACAAAATACCCCTCAAAACTATTCCAAAGACACCAGTGAATCAGGAAAACAATACCCAAATGGTTACCCCAGAAACAGGCATTTCCCAGCAGCTTCCGTCAGTTCAATTAGACCAATTTTTGCAGGAGTTGGGAACACAAGAACTGGTTCGCAATCAAAGTTGTACGCACAAAGGCAATTCTACAGGCCCCAACAAAGACAGCAGCGTGAGTGGCAAAACCAACTGCGGTGGAGGACGATGTCGCTACGGCGGCAAGGGAACTCACATACTCTGCCGGTGGACCTGTGCTTTCTTCACCGATGGCTGATGTAGTAAAAAGAGAATCGCACAGTGCAAGGTATGAAACTCAACTTTTATTCCCCTAAAATGAAGGGTGAAATTAAGGATGTGAAACCTTAATCCTAATGAAATTACTGTTCAATGACGTAAGTGGAAAAGTGCTTTGATTGGTTATGTTATCGGTGGGAATCCAATGTTAAAGGAGATGTTGAACTCTGTATACAGAGTTTGGAATGGCGTTGAAACTCCTGAAGTATTCCTACATCATGATGGGTATTTCATATTTAGATTTGAGTCTTCAGAGGATAAGATGACCATCACAGAGAAGGGTCCTTAAACATTCCACAATAGACCTGTGATCCTTACGGATTGGCTTCCTGATTTTCAGGTGAGGAAGGAGTCGATGAGAGTGGTGCCCCTCTGGATGCAATTCCCAGGACTGCCTCTACAATATTGGACAGAAGAGAACTTGGGTCGAATTGGGAACTTTTTGGGTAAACCTGAATACACTGATAAGCTAACAGCTCACAGTTAAAGGATTTCCCACAACGTGTATTGATCGAGATAGACATTACCCAGCCCCTCCCAATTGACCTGAACATTGAGAAACCGAATGGGGAGATGTTGGAACAGGATGTGGAATATGAATGGATGACAAAGTTCTGTCCAGAGAGTTGTCAATTTGGACACTTCTATACAGATTGCTCGATGCCTTTCAAGAGTCAAGCTGTATGCAGGAAGAGAAGGAAAGAGAAAGTAAAATGGAAGTCGAAGGCAGTGGATGTACAAGTTTTACCACGATTGGGTGAGATGGTTGACAAAGGGGAGCAAGTGCAGATTGATACTAGCAAACACAAAGGGCTTATCGACTATGAGGTCCTAGCTGCTACGGCCAATGCACCCCTCAGAATTCAGGAAGACACCACTAGGAGAGCAGTGCACAAGCTACTCCTGGAATTGAAGATACAGGGCAACAGATGCAGGAGACAATTTCTGAGGGTTTCAAAGGGATTACATCTATTGAACCACCCCACCCCCTATGATAATCACATCTTTGAACATAAGAGGCCTGAATAGGCCCTACAAGCAGAAAAAATAAAAAAAATTCTGCTTAAGCATAAGGTGGAGGGTTACTGGCATTATAGAAACAAGAGTGAAGAGGCCCAAAGCAAAGAAAGTTCACCAACAATTTGGTAGAGAAAGGAACTACTTTACTAACTATGATTATGCACCAAATGGGAGGACCTGGTCATGTTGGAAACCTGTAAATGTGACAGTAGTTACTCTGCTAGCTACATCACAACTTAATAACTGCCAGATTGAGGATAGGAACTCAAGCTTTGTTAATCTAGTCACCTTTGTGTATGGACTACAACCATTGCAGATATACAGGCTTTATGGGATAAACTAAGAGCAATTGCACCTACTGATGCTTCTCTCTGGCTGATCTTGGGTGATTTCAACACCATATTACTACTGAAGACAGATCATGGAGTCCCTGTTCATCAGAATGAAACTAGAGACTTCCAACAATGCTAGATGCTCTTCCCCTTTTGGATCTGGTTAAGCACAACCACTGGTAAAGACTTAACCTCTTATCAACCATAGGCTGCTGGCAGAACGGGGAGCAGAATCACACAGCAAGAAATCATTCTTGATGTGTTGGGCAAAAGGAAGTTGTAGAGGAGCATTCAGCCACTTGACTGTAAGGAGTTCCTTCATTCTTCTATTCAAGTGGGAGGAAAAAAGACTTTTATGCTTAATGGTCTGAATTCACTCGAGTCTTGGGAAGATTACTAAAAGAGGATGTGAATACTCCTGGTTCAAAAAAAGAGGGGCTGAAGACAGTACATAGCAGCAATGATTGGATGTTTGGCAGTGCTGACTGGTTTACTAATTATGGGCATATAGAGGCTGATTTCATGCTCCCTGGGTACTCAAATCATTCCCCAGTGCTACTAAATACTGGACTGCCTACCAGACCACTGAAGAGGCATTTCAGGCTCTTGACAGTGTTACTCAAGCAAGATGACTTTCACACAGCTGCCCATGAAGTTTGAGCCAGGAGATAAAAGGAGTATGCTATGTTTGTGGTCTGGAAGAAACTCAAACTATTGGAGGCAAAAGTTAGAAGAATGAGTAAGAAGTTTTCCTCATTAGAGACCAAACTACTATAGTTGAGAACCAACTTGCAACAATTCCAGGACAAACTCAATGAAGACTTCTTTAATCCTCAATTGATTGATGCTGAGAAAGAAGTACTAGTCCATCTGAAGAAATGGGAAGCAATAAATGAGGGAGTACTTAGACAAAAGTCAAGGGCAACTTGGATATCTGGAGGTGACGCAACTCTTAAGTATTTCCATGCCCTTGAAAGCCAGACAGGCAAGGAATAAGGTGGCCCATTCTTATTCAGCAGGAACTTTTAGCTTTCTTTGAACAATTACAAGGGAAAGCAGCAGTTACACCTCCTTGTATTGATATCAGCATTGCAAGGAATTGATGTCTCAATCTGCAGCAGCAACAACACCTTATGAAGAAGGTGAACAGAGAAGATGTAGTTCTAGCTCTAAATGCCCTACCAAATGATAAGTCACCAGGCAATGGCTTCCCTGCTGAGTTTTTCAAAGACTCCTGGCTTACTGTTGATGATGTCAGTGCAGCAGTTCTACAATTCTTTCAGAATGGTAACTTCTGAGAGCCATGAATTAACTAACCCTACCTTTTTTAAAGATTTTAGTCCTATTGCATCTTCTACCACCCTTTACAAGCTTATTTCCAAGATTATTACTACTCAGCTTAAGATAGTCGTAGACTATATTGTTGGTCCTTCCCAATCTGCACTTATTGAAGGGAGAAAAATACTAGTTAATGCCATTATGACCCATGAACTAGTTAATGAGTATGACCAAAAGGGTGTGTAGATGCATAGTCAAGGTTAATATAAGAAAGGCTTATGACTCAGTTGAATGGTAATATCTAAGGGTGGTGGTATTGGAGTTTGGTCTTTACCCTTAGACTAGTTGAGCTAATTATGGGGTGTGTAAGTACTGTTAATTATGCTTTCCTGCTGCATGGAGGACTCACACCTAGTTTCCAAGCTCTCGTTACCTTTATGTACTAGCTATAAGGTACTTGAATAGACCCCTCAAAAGGCTACAATATGTCCCTGATTTCAACTTCTATCCTAAATGTGAGGTTGTGATTGATACATATATGTTTTGTTGATGAACTGCTTATGTGTTGTAGAGCAGATAGGATATCTCTATCCAAATGATGCTTAACTGTTTTGAGCATTTCTGAGCAGTCTCTGGACTGACAGCAAACATGGAAAAAAATCGCTTATATATTTTTGGGGATCAACCTGAATTTAGAGTCACTGCTGTCTGAATTTCACTTTTCTTTAGGTGTGATGCCCTTCACATATTTGGGTATACCACTGTCTTCTAGAAAGTGAACTATAAGCCAATGCATGCCCCTGGTTGAAAGAATTGCAGCTAGGTGAATTATTGGACTTATAGGTTTCTGTCTAAGGTGGTAGAGTGCAGCTTATTAGAAGTGTTTTAGTTGAGATGCACACATACTGGGCTCAGAAGTTCCTATTGCCTAAGAAGGTGTTATCAATGGTGACTAGTATAGGCAGGAATTTCTTAACCAATGAGAACTCTGAAAAGGCCTTTGTGGCTTGGGTTACAATGTGTCAGCCTAGGTCTACTGGTGGCTTAAACATTCTGGATTTCTTTATCTGGAATAAAACAGCATTTGGCAAACTCTTATTGGCAGTGTCTATGAAGAAGGATGAGTTGTGGGTTCTTTGGGTACACAGTTACCACATAAAAGGCAGGAATTAAGATGACATGGAGGCCCCAAAGCAAGCAAGATGAATTGTTAGGAAAAATTTTGCTTCTAGGGACCGGATTCAAGCTGCATGAGCACCAAATATGCACCAGATTTAGTATCAATGCAGCCTATGGTGCAATGCTTCCTCAGTTTCCAAAAATGGAGTGGAAAACTCTAGTTATGCTCAAGGGACTGGTCCCTAGACATCGGTTTATCTTATGGTTAGCTTTGCATCACAAACTAACCACTTTTGAAAGGCTTATCAAATGGGGCATCCAAGTGCCCACAGATTGTGTTCTTTGTGAAACACAAGTGATGGAGACTCAAGTTCATCTCTTCTTTGGCTGTGCTTATTCTCACAAGGTCTGGAAATTCTGCTGCAGTGGTTGGGACTTGACAGGCACATTGGGAGCTGGAGTACTGAGGTTGGGTTGGCTATCCAAGAAGGTTATAAATATGAAGCCCAGAAATGCTATATTGGGTTCCTGTTTGCAACAGCTGTTTATGCCATATGGATAGAGAGGAACAACAGAAGATTGAACTCAAAGAAGCAGGATGTATAAAGCCATCATTAGGGACAGTATTCTGCTAGTGCATATAGTTGGTCAAGAAAAATGTAAATGGGCAGATTGACTGAATAGTTTGAACTGGTTCCCTAATTTGTAAAGCTAGTCCTGAACCTGTTCAGGTTGGCTAAATAGTTTGTAAGGTTTTTTGTTTGGTTGTTGGCTGAAAGTGCTGGTTGTACATAATGTTATACTGGTTGAACAAAATCTTGTCATTCAACCAAAAAATAAAATAAAATTCACCATCAACATTGACACAAACAGATAATGACAAGTCAAAAGAACTGAACTTCGCCAATGACTTTGAACTAATTAACACTAGTTTTACTTGTAAGAGACAGTTATCCCACCCACCCCAAACCCCACGGTCAAGTCAAAAGTTTTCTACCGCATTGAAGCACACACAAGTCTGTAGTAGTAAAATCAAAATATGCAGTACCCAGGCACTTCAAGTTGACTGTTGAATCAAAATATTTCCTTAATGAAAAAAAAAAAAGGAAGAAGAAAAATATCTACATTCTTTACATTCCACATTTCAAGTATTAAAAAAATGAGAGAAAGAAGCTATTTGCTAAGACGCAAGAAAGAGACAATATTATCGAAGAAACAACTAATTAATTACAAAGTTAAGAAGAGTCGAACTTACAGTGAGGTGGAGGCATAACTGGTGGGTACGCGCCCAACGATCCTGTCCCATAATCCACTAGCTGCCTTTGTGCTTCCAATTCCTTTTGGACCAATTTTCCATAACCACCTCGACGTATTGCTAGTTAAGGTATTAAAAGATAGTCCTAAATTTTTAAATATAATGAAGAAAAATGAAAGAATGATTTCTTAAACCCTGCTGGCATCTTCAGGGTGAACAAATGCAAAAATTAGCATTGTTCTAGTTGCTTGGACTATCATGCTAGAGTTTCAACCAATCACCCGATAAGGTGATGAAAACTTAATAAATTGATTAGCCATAAAAGTAAAATATTTTGTGTGCATCTTCACGGGTTTAACAATATTCTTTTCTTTGATAAATTGGGTTAAACAATGAATCTTAAAACACATATATTAGCAAACCATGTAAAAAATGTCAAACCACCTTTCCTATCCTTGATCCAGTAAACATTTCTGTGAGCCAAAATTCATCTCCTGAAAAGATGGTCACTAATACTAAAAAGTGTAGAAAAGTTCTGGTTCATGACAAAAGAATAAAGGAAGATCTACTTCGAAATATTTCCTTGGAAAATAACTAACAAAGAAAAACATTGCCTGTTAAAACTTTGCAACATCCCATCTGCTACCAGATGAAATTTCCAAAACTAAAGCTTTTGAAACACATTTGTGATACCGGTTCCTGCCTAAGCAATGGTGGTACTCCTGCTGGCAAGCTGGGGGGAGGTGGCATAGCAGGTACCCGGTGGAATAGTCGAGGTACCCACAAGCTGGCCGGACACCAGCATCATAAAAACAAAAATATTTGAGACTCTGGCTTATTCCCTCAAAGCATTACACATCAGGGTCACTAACACTTGAGAAAGAATGTTATAGAATCTTATGATCACAAGAGGAAAGAAGCTTTTGCTTTATCCCTACCTTTTTTTTATGACCCTTTATCCCTACCTTATCAAGTAACCTGCTTGATGCAGAGGGTTATGGTTTTTTTAGATGGTAATTGGTTACATAGAACCCGCAAAAAAAAAAAAAAAAAAAAACAGCTGAAGTACCAGCCTTTTGATGCCCCAAGCAGCTTCACAGGGGTAAGTGCTTATTGGGAAAATGCTAGAGAGATGTACTCCCTCCCTCGATCTCAAACTCAATCTCGATCAAGTATTACAGAGATATTTCTCAAGAAGGCACGTGAGTAACCTAAGACGTTGCATCAACAAAGTATAGCCAAAACCTCAAGCATAATTGTGTATAGAGGAATAATATACACAATTTAACATATTAGCTAGAGTCAGATACCACTTTAGTTTCAATTGCCAAACAGAGTAGTCACACACACCACATATATACATAATATTAGAATATGTAAACCCATTAAACTAGATCCTTTTTTTCCTCAATTTATTTATACCATATCGGCATACATGACGATAGTAAGCCAAGTTTTGCCAGACTTTTACATACACTTCCCCGCTTTTAAAAGACATTTTCCTAAACAGATTAGCTAAGAGTACTTGGTTTGACATCCTTCTGCATACAATCAATTAAGATTGACTAGCTCTATCCTACAAGTTCCATGTCTGTTTTGTTCAATTCCAGAATATTCATCATTTTAGTGCATGATAGGACCAAAACATTTTAATCTGAACTTAAAAAATTTAAGAAAATAGCTAGAAAATAAAAAATGACTTTTTAAAAATAAAAAAAACTAAGAAGTTGAGTGAAGATTATTAACACAAATTTATCGATAGAAGAGAAGGATATCTGGATCATAGTCGGTACGATATTCATCGCGTACCTGGGAAAAAATGTATATCAGATCAAATGCTAGTATGAATCTAAAGATAAAAGGATGAGCCTCTGAGGAGATTACCTGTCCACCACTCCTACCACGGCCCCATTGCCTACCTTCTTGAAATCCCCAATCAAAATCAACACGAATAGGGCGATCATCAAGAATTGTTCCACTGATATATTTGACAGAGTCTTCAGCGTCGTCTCTAGAGTAGTACCTGAAAATATTTTTGCAGTTATTACAGCTGCAAATGATATTTTCCTCACCTTCTTTTGTTTTCTTCTTTAGCTTTCTTTCCCTTATACAGGGAAGGGGGTAATGGCCTAATGAGAGATAAACTCAAAGATATAGATGTAACAAACTACAACATACACCTAATACCATCCTGGTGTTTATAAAAAGAATCTACTTCAAAAAGAGGAAATGAATCTACTTACATCATCAAAAAAAAAGAAAAAAGAATCTACTTCAAAAAATAATGAGCAAATAGGTTTTTGCTTCTTACTGCAACAGTGGAAGCTCCAAAGAGACAAGCTTGTGATACCCTCCTTGCATTCTGTTTCTATTGATCTATATTTATGTGGACACATCGAAAAGTTCATGTCTTTCCTAATGTCAATCTTTTTACTCTTGACATAAATATAAACTACTAAATCATGTAACCTCATTTCACCTAACTTCTCTCCTTTTTGCAGTTCATAATATTATTTTAACTCCTTCCCATCAAACCTAATATAATAATACACATCCAAACATTTTTTCTTAAACTATCTTAGTATCAACCCAAGTCAATTAAAATGACAGCAGATCTAAAAGTAGCAAATTTGACAAGCTTGGAACAGGCAACAAGACAGAATGCTAAGAAACAGATACAACAACAACAACAACAACAGCAACCCAGTGAAATCCCACTAGGTGGGGTCTGGGGAGGGTAAATAGTACGCAGACCTTACCACTACCTCATGGAGGTAGAGAGGCTGTTTCCAAGAGACCCTCAGCTCAAGAACATCAAATCTAAGTGACAGGAGAGATATATGCAAACATAACAACCAGTACAAAAGATAGCGTATACTCAACAAAAGAGACAATAACAAGAAAGATATAGGGAATGAAACGCAGTAAACAGCCAAAGGCTAGGACTGCTCCAAACGCTAACAACCCAAACCCTCGCAAGGGAAGACAACCCGCTAACCCTACTAACCTTCAACCTTAATACGCGACCTCCACTCCTTCCTATCTAGAGTCATGTCCTCGGTGATGTAAAGCATAGCCAAGTCTTGTCTAATCACCTCTTCCCAATACTTCTTGGGTCTACCTCTACCCCTCCGCGTACCCTCTACCACCATTACCTCGCACCTCC
>JAJOOD010072377.1:0-10869 GCA_029582525.1 Solanum tacnaense
CTAATTGAATATAATTGCTGGTTAAAGTAAAGTCTAAACCATTTTCCTCGTGGGATCGACCCCAACCTACAAGTTGGGTTCTTTACTTGATAACGATCACTTATACTTCTTTAGGGAGGTGTAATTTGAGCGTATCAAATTTTGGCGCTGCTGCCGGGGACTTTGGCTTTTAGATTTATTTTAACTACATTATTGAACGTTTGTCAAATATTTCCTAATTTTACCTTTTCTCTTTGTTTTTGTCTCTCTCAGGTTCTGACTCTAGTGTATGCCAAGTACACGGAGCCAAGGCGAACCACTTACTCCTTATGATCCAGAGCTAAACCGCACTTTGCGAAGAATGAACAATCCAAGAGATCCAATTGATCCTATCGGAGGAATTCTAGATGAAGCAGTTGAGTTACAACAACAGAGGGTAATTGGTGGGGACAACCAGGTTCCAGCTAAAAATCGATTGGGAGATGCAGTGAGGGTGCATGGTCCACCAAGCCCACGACAACATGACAACTATCGGGGCAACAACGATATAACATACTCTAATGGACCTATTGTCCTACCTCCTCTACCTCCAGGGCACACATTTGTGGTGACTAGTAATTTGATGCAGATGCTTACAGCAAGAGGTTTATTCTCAGGATCGCCATCGGAGGATCCACATGCTCACTTAGCCAAGCTAAGGGTGGTGTGCAAAAGTTGTGTAGGTAGACCAGACTTGGATCCGGATGTCATTGGATTACGAGTGTTCCCTCTGTCACTGACAGGCGATGCTGCAGTATGGTTCACTGAGCTTCCGTATAACTCAATATTCACATGGGACCAACTGGCAGAAGTGTTCCGAGCAAAGTACTATCCAGTGTCCAAGAAGTTAAATCACAAAGATAGGGTCAACAATTTTGTAGCATTACCTAGAGAGTCTGTGAGTAGCTCGTGGGGCAGATTCACTACCTTCGTAAGAAGTGTCCCAAATCACCGTATTGATGATGAGTCACTGAAGGAATATTTCTATCGAGGACAGGATGATAACAATAAAGCAGTACTTGACACTATTGCTGAAGGTTCATATGGTGATTGTACTTATGCACAGATTGCTGAAAAATTGGAGAGGATCTCTCGCAATAATAAAGCATGGAGCACTAGGAGGACAGATACTGGGAGAAACACATTTGCCGTTCATAATACAACTATCAATTCTGCAGATGATATTCGTGAGGAGATGGCCCAGATGAGGACAGAATTGAGGTTGGTATTGAAGCACGTGAGCGGAGGAGCAGAAAAGGTAAATGTTATGAATTACATGACTAGAACTCTACCACCAGTTGAAGATTGTTACTATGAAGAGGATGCTTATGCTGTGAATGATCAGATGGGGGGTTTCCGACCAAATGCCCAAGGATCCAACTTGGAAAATTGGCGCCAAGGTCAAGGAAACCAAGGTCGGAACTATGGAAATTACAACCGGGAGGGTCACTATGTCCGGGATGGGAACTTAAATTGCGACAACAATTACAACAGGAACAACTATGGCAACAGAAATGATCGGGTTGGATCTTATGTTCCCCATCAAAATTAGGAATCTGGTGCTAAGGAAACTGGAGGCAATATGGCGCGTATTGAAGATATGATGCAGAAGATGATGAGAAAGTTTGATGCAACTGATGAGAATGTGAAAGAGATGAGAAGCGACTTGTCTGGTATTGGACAAAAAGTGGATGCCCACGCAGCGTAGATCACCTCCGTGAATACCCTTCGTCTGCATTTCTTTCAGCAGTCTCTATACTTCCGCGCCTGAATATCTTTCCTGCAAAACATGATAAACACACATAAGAACCAATATAAAAAGGCCTTAGACACACACAACTTGTAAGTGAAATGTATTCGAAATACCGTAAACTCACGGTATATCAATCTCCTACCAGATACCCAGCCTATTTTGATTCCTCCTTACAGAATCACTCCAGCTGAGCTCAAGGAATTGAACGAACAATTGAAAGACATTCTACATAAGGGCTTCATCAGACCTAGTATTTCCCCAAGGGATGCTCCAATTTTGTTTGTGAAAAAAAAATTGGTTCTCTCAGGATGTGCTTTGACTACCGACATTTGAAAAAAGTCACAATCAAGAATAAGTACCCTATCCCAAGCATTGATGACTTGTTTGAACAACTTCAGGGCTATAGTCATTTTCTGAAAATAGATGTCACATCCTATTATCATCAGCTCAAAGTCAGAGATAGTGACATCCCGAAAACAATATTCAGAACTCGGTATGGTCGTTATAAATTTGTAGAAAGGTCATTTGGACTAACCAATGCTACTGGAGCATTCATGGATTTAATGAACAAGATGTTCAAGAAGTATTTGGACTTGTTCGTTATCATTTTCATTGATGATATCCTCATTTTCTCTAGGAATTTGGAGGAGAATGCGACTAATCTGAGAGTTGTTTTGCAGAGTCTCCAAGAACTCCAATTATTCGCTAAGTTTAGCAAATGTGAGTTTTGGTTACAATAAGTTTCTTTCCTTGCTCATATAGTTTCTAGCAAAGGGATTCGATGGGATTTTTAGAAAATAGAGGCTGTGAAACAATGACCTAGACCCACCTCTCCTACAGATAACTTCTTGTGATTGGCTGGTTATTACAGAAGGTTTGTGGAAGGATTTTCGTCCATAGCTTCCCTATTGACCAAATTGACTTAGAAAAAGGTTAAGCTTCAGTGGTCAGATGAATGTGAGAAGAGCTTCTCTGAACTGAAAACTAGGTTGACTTCACCTCATATTTTGACTCTACTAGAGGGTTCAGACGGTTATGTGATTTATTGGGATGCATTCAGAGTCGGTCTAGGTTGTGTGTTGATGCAATGATGTAAGTTTATTTCTTATGCTTCCAGATAGCTTAAGGTAAATGAGAAGTACTACCCAACTCATGACCTCAAACTTGCAGCCGTAGTATTTTCCCTAAAGATTTGGAGACATTACTTGTATGGTGTTCACGTAGATGTGTTCACAGATCATAAGAGCCTCGAGTATGTATTCACCAAGAAATAGTTGAATCTTTGGTAGAGGAGATGGCTTAAATTCATCAAGGATTATGGCATGAATGTGCTCTACCATCCTGGAAAGGACAATGTAGTATATGATGCTCTTAGTAGACTATCTATGGGTATTGTAGAACATGTTGAGGAAGAAAGGAAGGAATTAGCAAAAGATGTCCACCACTTGCTCGCTTAGGAGTTTTCCTTATGGACATATAAGATGATGGTGTGGTAGTGTAAAATAGATCAGAATCTTCATTGGTAGCAGAGGTTAAGGAAAAACAAGATAGTGATCCCATTTTGCTTCAGTTGAAGGGTGCAAATCATCAGCAGAAAGTAGAGGTTTTCTCCCAAGGGGGAGATGGTGTGCTTTATTATTAAGGTCATTTATGAGTTCCTAAGGGGGGTTAGTTGAGACAGCAGATCCTTACAGAAGACCATAACTCCAGGTATTCTATTCATCCTGGTGCCACTAAGAAGTATCGCGATCTACGGGAAATCTTTTGGTGGAATGGCATGAAGAGGGGATATAGTAGATTTTGTGGCTAAGTGCCCTTATTTTCAGCAGGTTAAGGTAGAGCATCAAAAATCAAGAGGTATGGCTGACGAGATTAACAATTCTACATAGAAGTGGGAAGTGATAAACATGGATTTCGTTAATCGCTTACCTCGTACTCACAGACAGCATGACTTCATTTTATTGATAGTAGATAGAGTTACTATGTCTTCTCACTTCCTGGTTGTTAAAACTACCGATTCGGTGGAGGACTACGCCAAGATTTACATTATAGAGATAGTCAAATAGCATGGGGTTCCTTTGTCTATCATCTCAGATAGATATCTTCAGTTTACCTCTCATTTCTTGAAGTCATTTCAGAAAGGTCTTGGTACTTAGGTAAACCTTAGCACAACATTTCATCCACAGACAGATGGTCTGGCAAAGCGTACCATTAACTCCTTAGAGGACATGTTAGGATCTTGCATGATCGACTTCAAGGGAAGCTGGGATGATCACCTTCCTCTTATAGAGCTCACCTACAATAATAACTACCATTCTATTATTTAGATAGCCCCTTATGAGGTACTGTATAGGTGTAGATGTAGATCTCTAGTTGGTTTGTTTGAAGTAGGTGAAGCAGCCTTGATAGGACCAAATTCGGTTCATGATGCTATGGAAAGTGCTTAGCTCATCAGAGATAGACTCAAGATAGCCTAGAGTCATCAGAAGTCCTATGGAGATGTGAGGAGAGGAAACTTTGAGTTCCAAATCGATATTGGGTTTCTCTAAACGTATCACCTATGAAGAGGGTGATGAGAATTTTCAAGAAAGGAAAGCTCAGTCCTAGATATATAGGCCTTTACGGGATCTTGAAAAGGGTTGGTAAAGTGTATTATGACTAATAGTTGCCACTAGAACTAGCAGTAGTCCATCCAATTTTTCACATTTCCTTATAGAGGAAGTGTGTGGGTGATACAACATCTATAGTAGCATTAGAAAGTGTGGCTGTAAAGGATAGTGTCACCAATGCAGTATTCGAGTTGAAATTCTTTATCATCAGGTTCGAAGTTTGAGAAACAAAGAAGTCGCTTCAGTTAAGGTTTTTTTGGAGGAGTCAATCCATAGAGGGAGCTACTTGGGAAGCAGAAGCGGCCATTAAGGTCAAGTAGCCTCATCTCTTTTCTTCCTATTCCATTCTAACTTGAGGTAACAGTTCCTCTTTAGTCTTTCAGTTACTCTTGCGTAAATTCAATCTTAGTATCATGTTCCTTCAGTTATACATGTATTTCCAGCGTATTTGCATGTTCTTGGAACTTAGTACTATAATATTTAAGTTTCTAGTACTTAGTGGTAGGGACTGCAACTCCTTCCCTCCATATTCAGCTAGTTTAGACTCCATTCGAGAACGAATGTTCCCAAGGAGGAGATAATGTAACACACCATATTCGTAAAAGGATAAATTGCAGTTTTTCAGAAGTTGCAGGTGCCACCATTGGAGGCCACCTGTGGACCGTAGGTTTACCAACAGACCGTAGGTGGGGTCCGTGGTTGGTCACCTCAACTCTACGTAGAATTTTCAAAAAAGGAACGACCTATGGCCGAACCCACGGACCGTAGGTTAGGCCACGTCCCGTGGTCCAGGTCCATGGATCGTGACCCTGAACACCATCTCTCTAAAGCTAAATGACGCCCTACCAGGATGGATCGTCGGTAAGTCCACAGTCCATTGATCAGGGGCCGTCGGTGGCTTCGACAGATTTTAAGTGGGGTTATTTTAGTCTTTTATCATACACATTGGACAGTTAAACTAACCCTAAGCTTCATTCACTAGAATTCATCGAACTTAGAGCAAAAGAGGAGAAAAGAGGCCACCCAACACCTCAAAGAACACAACAAGTTTTCTTCAGTTTCAGCCTCGAAATTGAAAGATTTCTCTATGAAATTCCTTACCAAATATGAGGGATTTCACTAGTGGATTCCTTTAATCCATTATGTTCCTAGAATTTAGTCAGATTCTTGATTCCCTATATACTTTTAGACCAAGGGATTCTTGAACTTTAGAGAACTATTGTGATTTAGCTATTGTATTGCTCTTACTCAGATTATCATGTTTTCGTAAAATTGTTGCTTAATTCCTTTCATCAAATTCAGAACCCTAGTTGTGTAGATTTGTTTGGTTCAAGAATTACACTAGCTACAGATAAACAGATATACATGCCTCAGTTTTCAAATGTTGCATTATCAGTACTTAATGTTATAGTTTCAGTTAGCATGTCATAATATTGAGCTATCCAGTATATTTCAGTTATGTTGTATTGTACAGATTTCCAGTTGGGAGTAGGCTTAACACCGAGATGGGCTACGGTCAGTCAGCCTCATAGTCCCAAAACTACGTGCCCCCATAGGATTATAAGTCCCCTATGTGGGCATCAGATTTAGTGATCACGCCACTCATGCCTTCATACCCCTGAAAAGGTATATTAGGTCTTCTCGATGGGGCGTATACATCAAACTCTACGTTTAGCTAACGTGGTTTTATGTCAGTTACTAGTAGCTGCCATAGTCAAACTCTAGTGCATTTCACCAAGTTTTCAAATATATTTTTAATATTCAGTTTCAATATGATATGTACTTGGTCATTGCATTCAGTTTAGTTCATATTAAGTATATTACAGGAGCTTCATCATGTTCAGATTATGTCATTGCTTAGTATGCTTTGTTCAATTATATCTATGTTCATCTTTATACCATCCTACATGCTCAGTACCATTCAAGTACTGACACATACTCTATGCTACATCTTTTTATGTTGTAGGTTCAGGTCCTCAACATTCAGATCACATATAGATAAGTTCCCGATCCATATTCAACAGTATCAGTTGTGAGTCCTCATACTTCGAGGACAATAGACATGCTTTCTATTTTCGTCATTCATTTTAGTTTCAGTTTTTTCTTGAGCTAGCTGGGGCATGTCCCAGTATATCTAGTCAGTTAGAGGCTTATTTCAGACATAGACAGATTCAGCTTTAGTAATTGAGTTATAGTTCAGTATCTTAAACTCTTACTCAAAATTTATATATTCAAACTTATATTGGGTATTTCCCATCATTTAGTTTATCTCATGTTTTTAGCTTCCGCACAATATCTCTTATTTCATAAAATAATTGCTAAATGATATTTTGACATATAAAGTTTAACGTTATCTTTTCACTATCTAGGAAACTATAAAAAAAAATATAGACCTTTCAAGAGTGACTATATTTACTTACTTTACCTATTTTAACATAACTCAAGATACACCTAGCTAGTCAAAATGCTAGTAAATTAGTTGTTCTCAACTTCTTAAGGCATATACAACCATGTAGGCATACTTAGGAATCCTTACGAAATACACTTAATAATTATAGCAACATAGAGCAGTACCATATATAAGAAAAAAAAGCAAAAGGGTTACTATAAAAAATATTTATGAAAGAGAAAAACTAATACTATTTTTTATCGGTAAACAAACATATTAACTAAAATTAAATCAAAGGTTTGAAAAGGACTTTTACCTTTTGTTGAGCAGCAAACTAGAGAAATTTTGTCAAGATTCCAATTTCAAACTCTTTCCCAAACTCGCATTCAAAAACAAAATGGAAGGATCGTTTCGGATCTATTTCGTAGCCTCTTTAATACTATTTTTGGATGATTTTTTTCTCTTTGTTCTGGATCCATTTTTTTGTTCTTCTTTAGATTTTTTTTTTCTTATCTTCTTCGATGTTTATTTTTTCTTTTTGATCGGATTTTTGATGTTTTTGAGATGAACTTTCGGATGCTAGTTTTCGATCTTTTCTATCAGTTGTTGCATTGTTTCAATGACAATCAATGTCCTCTTTTTATTGTCGATTTTGGGGGAAAGTTTCAAGAATTCAAAATTTTAATCCTTGAAAATCTAATCATAGAAGTTCTTCATGATGAAGTTTAAGAAAAATCTCCTAAGAATCTACTTTTTAGGTTGATTTGAAAGGAGAGAAGTGATTGATGTAAGGATAAATTTGGAGAGCACCAGAAATAAACATTTTCCGGCGGTCCATGGCCGAATTAGGAAGCGAAGATTGATGGGAGATTAGAGTGAAGGGGCATGGGGAAGGAGGAGTTCTTGGAAAAGAGAAGATGTTATGGGGAACGAGGAAATTTTTTATTTTTTTGGGAGATTGGGGTTTTGGGGATCTTGGAAAAGAGGAGAAGTCTTGTTTATTTTTGGCCGTCTGATCATTTGATCGGACGGTTGACAAAAAATAGGAATTTAAAAATAATAATTATATATATAAATAATAATAAAATATTGGATTAATTAGACCGCTTGATTAAATTGGATGGTTGAGATTAATGTTAACTATCCATGTGCTTCCTATGGGGTATAAGCCGATTGGTTGTTCTAAATGGACTTGGATTTCCAAGTCTTTTACTCAAATTAACCGATTTAAATTATAACTTCATTTTTATTAAATAGCCAAAATTTATTAAATTAGAAAAATTATAATGCAAGATTAACTTATTTGATAAAATTAGTCATTCTAGAAAATAAAATTGGTATAAATTAGTAAATCATAAATTAAATAAGCTTCATTATTTTGAATAATGTACAAAAAATGTATACTTGCAACAATAGTCTAACAACCCGGAACACTAGTAGGTGGAACTAGAGTCGCGAGTGTGTTGTTGAGTTTGATTATGGGTTTTATGTTGTAAAATGACTTCCCGAGCTTAGGTTGAGGGGTTTAGGGGTTAAACTTCAAGGTATGACTCCCAAAGGACCAACCAAGGGTCCTTGAGGAGGACCATAAAGTCTAACCACAAAACAGCCCTAAAGTTCCCAAGTTCATGACCTACGGATGGGACCTATAGGGCGTAGGTCCATCCACGCCCCGTAGGGCTAGGTCGTAGGTCAAGAGCTCACTTTATGTAACAACCCGGAAATCTAGTAAAACCTACCTAATGCTTGATGGAATCTGGTAGGTGAAACTAGGGCCTCACATTTGAGTTTGAAGTTGGAAAATTGATTAAATATTGTTAAATGGTTTTCCGAGTGAAGGTTGAGGAAATTATGGGTTAAACGTCAAGATACGACTATAACTCCTGGAAACTAGTGAGTTGAACTAGTGTGTTGTAGAGTCTTGTAGAAATGACTCTCGTACTTAGAATGACATGTTTAAGGGTTAAATGCCTCGGTACGACTCCCCAAGGACCACCCAAGGGGTCCCTGCGGAGGACCCCAACACTGCCAAAATGATGTCAAAACCAGCTTGGTTCACGAAGGTAAATCACGCCAAGTAGACCAGTCCCCGCCCCGTAGGTCATGGGCGTGGGTTAGGAATTAGTCTAGGATGGCTTGACCATAACTTTTTATCCCCAGCCCCGAACCTCGGAGCCACAGAACAACCAGTAGACCCATCCACAGTCCGTGGATTGGTGGGCGTGGATGAGAGCAGTTTTCCAGATTTTTATTTTATGTTATAAGTTTTAGTTTTAGTTAGTTATTTAATTAAGGGTTAGGAGGGATGATTAGATAAATAATTAAACTTCCTATATAAAGTATTTTTAGTCCATCAACAACCAATTAACTTATTATAACCCAAGACCCCAAATCAAAGACCCAACTACTCTTCCTTCCCAAAATCTTCTCTCTAGAACCCCAATTGAAGGAAAAAGAAGGAAACCAAGTTAGAGCTTTAAGAAGGAGATTTTCACTACGAATTTGGAAGAATTATACACCTAAGGTATGGTAGTTCTTCATTCTTGGTTAGCTATCACCAAGAATCCCCTTCAACTATTTTTTAAAATTCCCCAATTCTAGGGTTTTCAAATCTAATCATGGTTCTTCTTCCAAAACTAATTCAATTGTTTAATTCAGGTTTATTTTGATTGATTATGATGATTTATGATTGTATTAATGGAGTATTGATGGATTTTGATGAAAATCTCCCTTGGACCCATGATCTCCCCTTCTTCCCAAATTGTGAACTAAGATGTGACTTGATTGATCATGGATACTTAAAAATTGATTATGTTTATTATGTTGTTGAATCATAATATCTCTCTATCTAGTATGGTTATTCTAGAAGTTAGGGTTGATCTTGATTCTTAGCCTTGAAAGGCAATTTGCTAGGGTTGTATATGTTGATGAAGATTGTATATGAACTTGTTGATCCACTTGAAGGGTGGAGGTTTTTAATTATGATGTAGTACTTTATGTTAGTGTAATTATACATGTATTCTTGATTAACCTAAGATTCTAAGATTATGTCATGAAAGAGGCTAATTGAGGGTTTAAATGTGATTTTCCTTAAATGATGAATTCTCATTGTAGTGCCTTAGATTAGATACCCTAGACTCTAATTGGTTTAGGGTAATGCTTCTAAACATGAATTGACTTGATCATGATATTATGTTCCTGTTAATTAATACTTGAAGTATAAAGTGCCAATCATGATGCAATTAATGTATTGATGAGTTGTTGGATCATGGTATTCCCTTATCTATTGTGTTATTGCTATATGTTGGAATGAGTAGGTCAGGCTTCTTCATGTTGACAAGATTGTATGTGAACTCATGATTTACTTAGAAGTTGAAAGTCCTATGACTATTAAGTATATTGTGGTATTGTTGAAAGGTTGTTCTTCCCTTACCCCTACACTTGATACTGTATGAATGGTCTAGAATGAATATAATGTTGTTGTTGTGTCATTGCAAGGACAATTACATACAGACATACACACTCCATGCATAAACAAGATTATGATGTATCAATCGCGTTAATTGAAAGTATAATTCTCATATGCACCTTTACACATTATTATGCATGAAATATACATAACCATGTTGATCATATTGTGTTGATTGAAAGTCCATTCTCATGAGAAGACATGATCTTTGTGTGATCGTTATTCTCACATACTAATGCTGATTCTAAAGTCGAAAGTACATTGATAACGTTCAAATATACTTCGTGAAAAGAAATATATTTGAACGTTATCAAAAAAGGCGCCGCTGCCGGGGAATATGGCTTAGAAATTGTCTTTAGTATTTATTTTGACTTGTAGTCCTTTTTTGTTTCTTAGGATTAGTTTAAAATTATTTTATTATTATTATTATCATATTTCTTTTACTCTTCTTGAGATGTCATCTGAAAAAATATGTAGTGAAAAGTGTTCTTGCAATTCTCGCCCTTCTGATTTTATAGGTTTGTATAAGTTAGTTTTTTTTTATCAACTAGATGAGTTGTATGGGGACATGGAAGATTTGTTAATACTTTGCTATAAATCAATATGTAAGCGCAATTCTGAATATAAATTT
>JAJOOD010072378.1:0-13159 GCA_029582525.1 Solanum tacnaense
GCTATTTCATATTTATTTAATATGTCGATTGGTGTAATTGCAATTTCTCCATCCATTTTCTTATTACTCCTTAATGTCTTTATGCTTTCTTCAGGTAAGTTTTGTAACCATAATTTTACTGTTCCTAGTAGTGTCCTTTCTATGTATCCTGGTACTTCTGTCATTCCAATTTTATTATCTATTAGTTGTTTTGAGATATATCCTACCCATAATTGTATTGTTTTGTTTATATCTGTTACACAATCTAATCTAAAAAACTATTATTTCGTGATGTTGTAGATGGCGTCCATTTTTTGTTTAATCTTTTATTCCATAGACTATCATATCTATCAGATTCTTCATAACTGACTGTATAATAATTAGGTCTTAGTTCTTTGGGATTTTTTACTTCTAATGATGTACTTGGTTTTGTATCTTTAATATCTTCCGTATTTATTTCTATAGGATTACCAGCTTCGGTTTCTATAAAGTTATTATCTCCTATTTTCTCTAATATTTCTGTATATGTTTCACTTATATCTGAGCCTTGTTCTGAACAATCTATATCAACATTATCAACTCTTATATCTGGAGTTTCTTTTTCTTCCGTTAATTTTTCTTTAAATTTTTCTATTTCCATTTTTAATTCTGTTTCTATTGTTTTTTCTTTTTGTTTGGCTGCATATAATAGAAAATATTGAACTTAACTAAATTATACATATGATTACTCTCTAATTTACTAAGAAGTTTCTCTAACCTACCACATTCACTATAAGACTTGTGATGATACAACATCTTAGCATGTTGCAAGAGTCGTCCTACACCTTGTTGGAGTATAGAGCGCAACTGAACTGATGGATAAACTAAAAATGCTTTCTTGAGCCAAAGAGGAGTAGTTCGTATGTTGGTACGATCCTATCCTAGCTATGTAGTTTATGGATTTGAGTTTTTTGAACTCTTAATCCATTTAGGTGCTCAATACTACTCCCTATATATATATATGCTCACGTACAATATTCTATTAGTTGAGATAATTTCTCAAAAACTTCTTTAAGAAGTGAGTAAAGTTGTACTAAGTAGTTCTGAATTACTCTGAACACTATTTGTACATTTCTGAAAAATACTGCTCTTTTTTCAAGGTAAAAATGACACTTTCGGAAGCACTCAAGTCCCCTTGAATTCTCTTTGGAAACAATGCTTAAAACTTTTTTCTTAAACTATCTTTAGTTTTCAAAATCAATGTAAGGAACTTACAAATACAAAATACTTTTAGCAAGAGTCAGTATATAGGATTCATGTGGAACGTCAAGCATGACCAATAATTTGAGAAGTTCAATGCATAAAGTATCAAAATCTCATAACGTATTAATTTCATATAACAGAGGGTAGTACCGTGGATTCAACTAAATACTAATTTCATAAGTAGGGCGTAAGGAAGAACAAGTCAAACACTATGAATAGCCTTACATACCTTGAAGAAAAAAGTTTTTTGGCGAAAATAGGTGAAAATTCAAAGAATAGTCGAAACTCTAGCTTTCTCCTCTTGGATTATTGTTGTAAGACTTTGAAACATTAATGAATGTAAAATGATTGATTAACTATGTTTGAATCTCGAAATATACTTAAAATCATTGTGTTGTAAGGTTAGAAGGGGTGGGAGAAGTCTGAACTACGCCTCTTTAAAAGTTGACGAAAAGCATCCATGGGGCCATCTACGATTTATGGATTGATCTATGGACCGCAAATCCCATCCACATAATTTTTATTAAAATTTAAGGCTCAAAATTTCATTCTACAGATAAATCTACGACCTATAGAAGTTTTTACGGACCGTGATCCAATTCCGTAGAATTTATATTAAATTTTCAAGATGAAAAAATTGATCCTACGAGTATAAATAATTACCCGTAGAATGTATCTATATGAATTGGACCCCCAGAAAGCAACCCTTTAAAGTTCTGTACGAGTTGACACTATGGGTAATTGATGTTCGACGTAATCAACTGACACTATTTAGGTTCAAGTACCAAACAATTGCGTGTAATGATATAACCCAAGAAAGGGTTGGGATCGTTACCACATGGAGTGGTTTAGAGAATTATTAGAAAAATAATATCAAGTTCTAATTAGTCATAGCTATAAATATTAACAAATAAAAACATACTAAATCTAAGGGGTGACGCAAGCGTCAATTATCAATGGGGGTTTGTATTAACTAATAAGAAAAACGACAAAAATATAAGGAAACGAGATATGGAGACGGAATTCTTGGGATGTGATAGGAATACGGGATAAACTAGACTATCGGGTACATATATTTGATAGTAAATTGTTGAACATTTGTGACTAGGCTAGACTATAGTGGGGGTAAATTCTCTCTCCAACAACTTACCCCGAATCAACTCGGTTTCTCTCGAACACCGAGTTGCCACATTAAGCACAGCCTCCGCCTTAGCCCATTCACTCTCTCAAGTTGAATGTGTGGGAGAAGGTCTAGGATTCATTCTCTCGAGCTGAACCCATGTCGACCCAATACCACCGGCTATCAATTTAGTAGTCTTAGTTTTATGACCTCTCTCTCGAGCAAGCCAAAAACACTAAGATGAAATTGTATTTGCAACTAGAATCCCATTAATTTTATACACAACTACTAAATGAAATCACATTTAAACAACAAATAAGCCATCAACAAGCAAGACCCAATATATAATTTAGCCCATATTCACAAAATCACACCCCAAGAATTGGGGTTTTAGCTAGACATGTAAAAGAGATAAAAATTTATACCAATATCAGTTTCCATCAACTGGGTATGAAGAATTAAGTCTTAAAAAATGTCAAGAGTGAAGAATCTTCCTTCGAGACCTACTTCCAATTTCTTGGAGTTGAAACCCTTTGAATCTTCAAGTTCTTAGAACAAAGTCTACAAAACCCTCCAAAACTTAACTCTCTCAAAAACTATAAAAAGTTCCAATAATAGAAGTGATTCTAAGCTAGAGATTTAAAACAAGTATTTATAGTGTTTGAAAATTTGTGCTGCGGAGGACCATTCGACACAGTTAGTCGGGATTGCCGATACGCTCGGTGATCCGCCTTTTGGTCGATTTCATCGCCCTCCTACTTTTGCCTTCAGCATTCTCGCATTTTGAGGCATTGGGCAATAGAATCGCCATCCTACTTCAGAATTCTCGCATTTCGCGAAACTGCTCGGCGACACGCCGACTGATCCTTTTCATCGCAGACTTGACCTTATCTTTTAGGGATCAACACACTGGAACAATAAGCGATCTCCAGGCCGATCGGCGACTCACCAACAGGGCTCAACAATCTTCACGCCTTCATTTCTTCGTTCATTTCAGCTGCCTTGTTCCTCTTTGCCCAGTAGTGTCCATGCTTTGCCTCAAACTCCAAATACCTGAAACTTAAGGGTTTACATCAGTTATTGAGACAAAATATGTATTTGAGGACACTAATTCTATTAAAATATAGCCATAAATGAGTCCAATAAGGACTTATCAGTAATCGAAATTTTAATGGCTCGTATAAAGGATTCATAGGAACTGACTCAGGAAACTCTTTTGTGGTAGTCACTAATAAAATGATCGTAATGTTTTACTCCAAAAAAGTAATTAGGAAAACTTCATGGCGTTGGAAAGAGAACTCAAAACACCTTTAATTTAGTAGGTCATTAGAGACCTAATTCACTAGGTGCTGAGAGATACACTTGTTAGAAGTTGACCTATGTAGAATTTTTTTGTCAAAAATTAATTGGTAAGGATGCTTTTATCTTGACTTTGTTCTAGGGGATTCTTGTGACTTTAGTTCATATACAACTTCATTCCCACACTATATATTTGACCTTAACACCTAAGAACAATTTATGAATCATCTGATACAATCTTAAACAAAACTAAAGAATGTTTCTGGCATTAGCTTAAAAATTTTTGGGGAGATACATACACCGACTTGGGTATCTCTTTTGTTCAGGCTCTAAGGTTTGTTACTAGAAGGTGTCTAGGGATGTGTGTAGGAAAGGCTCTAAATTTGATTCAATTTCTTATGTGAGACTTTACAGATCTGTTGCATATGGATCTACCTGGCCTTCCTCCGGAGCAGGATATTGACCCTGCTATTGACTTTGAACCGGGCACTTATCCTATTTTTGTTACGCCTTATCATATGGAAAAAGTAGAGCTCAAATAGCTCGTTGTTTCACTTCAATATCTCTTAGGTAAGGTATTCATTCGGCCCAATGTGTCTCCTTGGGCTTCCCCAGTTCTATTAGTGATGAAGAAGGGCATCTTTATCGGGATATGTATTGATTACAGACAACTAAACAAGGTGAAGGTGAAGAATAGGCATTGGGTTCCCTTCTTCCCCCAATTTTTCCCTTGAAAAAAATAATACAATTTTCTTTTATTTTCATAAGGCAGGTCCCGCCATAAATAAAAGAGGAGTAGAAGATGTCAAAGAACATCTATGCCTTCATCGAAAAAACATCACTAACCCTGCAACCAGAGCCAAATGGCACCACAAGATTAATATCAGTACTGGTAGGAATCATCGGTCGATCCGAATCCACCACATCATATCATGAAAATCATCAAGAAAAAAAACAACTTGGAGATATAATTAGGACCCTGATCCTTCAATTACGACCCTTGCCACCTAATGATAATACCTTGAACCTAGACACTCTATATCAAGTCACACCCCCCCCCCCTTCTTCCACTTCCAACTCCCCCACCTAGGTACATTTAACCTTCCTAACTAATAACCACCTAACCCCTTCTACCACATAATGACTTTTCAGAAACCATCCACTGTACCAACACCAGAGTCTTTCCTACTAAATTCATTCATACTCTCAAGTCGCCCCACAATCTCTGTTGGCTAGTAAGACTCTTATCCCCTTTAACTTAACGCACACATGATTCCACACCATCTCATGTAAACTAGACCACCAAACGATTCCTAAAACATCATTTACAGTATATTTAACATGCAACCTCGGTCTACACAAGAACCACTCCACCAATTAAATACTCTAACACGATCACTCAAGGACCAACAAGTGATAGATATAACACAATAAATAAATCCAATCCACTCACAGGACCAAAACAAAGAGGTCAATTAAACATATACAGGGCATGGTACACAAACCAATTGTTAGTAAATTTTACCAGCATGGTACCCAAGCAAACCTGATAGATATTCCATACTAGGTGTGATACCCGAGAAAGGTGAAAGTGTACGAAGCGTGGTAACCAAGCCAACCAAGATATGTCATATAATAGGCCTGGTACCAATGCCAACAATTAGTATGTACAAGGTGTTGTACTAAAGCCAACCGAATGTCACACATAAAAATCAGATTCACAATCAATAAAATCATACTTGTACACCAAAGTAAACATATTCATTGTATGATATTGACATAAGCTAGCATTTCTGTTTATACTCCTTCCATTCCCAAGCCCTACATTATCAAGATAATACTAATGAAACAACTAACAAACACATATAACATAAATGGGAGATAGAACAACCATCACCTACTCCAAAAGATATCTTCTAGTCCATTCCATCTTAAATTCATATAACCTACAAATCGCATTCCCCCATGATAATCAACAACCATAAGTTCAACATTAGCTAATCAAATACATTAACATCCCTGAACGACAATTAACAATGCATTTAACTATCTAGACTCTATAAGACAACCCAAATTCATACAAATTAACATGCATTTACATTTTCCGGTTCAATCTAAGGGTTGAGAACCCATAGCCTACGTCAAAGTAGACCGCGTACACTCAACACTCACAACTCTAGAGCTTTTTCCTTTCTTACGGCCTCCGGACGTTGTCACACTATCATAAATAGGATCACAACATCAAGATGGTTTTTTAGACACCGAAAATGAACTAATCATACACAAAAAATTTGAGTAAAACTAGGAATATGGGACCTGTGCCAGAAATCCCAGAATTGACTCTTTCAAAAGTTTCATTCAAGCTCCTCGAACTAATATCCTAAATGGGACACAATTTGGGGCTCAAGAATCAATGAAACAACCACATGCAATGAAATCAAAATTTAAACTCAAAAGAAAGATTGGGCAGCCCCTTTGAAGCAGAATTTACCTAACATGAATAGTCCATGGCAATTCCTGAAAACTCCAATATGTAGTCTCGAACTTTTTTGACAATTCACAACTTCAATTACAAAATTTGGAGCTTCGTAAGTGAAATATCTAGGATTGAAGTTCTGAAACGCATCTGGTCTTTATTTAAAACTACCTGACAAAAAATGTAATCGCGAATAACGCAAGAGACCCGAGATCATGGAAGCCACATAGGTAGGCCTTCATGAATTCTAAAGGGAAACCGTGATCGTGGAAGGCAATCACCTTAGCCTTAACGAATGTTGTTGAGGCCTCGTGATCACAGAAGGCAAGATCTTAGGCCTCCGTGAATGTGGAATGCTACCCGTGAATACAAAGGGGAATTTATGCCTGCACGTGCTTATTGATATCATCTGATTTTGGCCAATGCCAAAGTGTCCAGAGGGTGCTCACAATTCGTTCATAACCTCGTGCACACAAATGAAATATGCTACACTAATAAATTCAGCACTTTGGGCTCAACGAAGCCATCAAAACCTTAAACACAGGTAATATCGATGTAAAGTGGAGCCTACACCCAAGTTTCATTCTAAGAAAAATTCCATGAGGGGGATCATAATCAGCCCAGAATCCTTATGATCCACATAAAACGTCCTACTTGACCAAACTCGACCTTCCAGAGCTAACAAAACCGTAAGTATTAAATTTTGAGATCGTCTTCCTAAACTTTTGATCAAAGTCAGCCATTCATGTTTTAGAAGTTCAAAAATATGGCAACCTGCAAAGAATCTAAATGAATGACGTGGTGACTGATGTGTCAATCCCAGCAAATCCTGAATAACTTAGGCTTACTATAGGAACACACTAAACGAAAATTGAAGGCAATAACACAGAAATGACCTAGAGCGTTATTATGCTTGAAATATTGTTTTTAACTATGAATGTTTTTAAAAATGGTCAAGTCTGGGTTTGATGGTTCTCCCACCTGTGGGTCAGTGTGGATGCCACAGACGACCATTTGGATTAAGATATTTGATTCTCTCAACCTGATAATGAAAGATTTTGTCATAAATTTTTAAAATATAAGAAATAATAATCAATCTCTTCCATTATTTTTGGAAAAGTATGTAAATTTATGGAAATTGCCATGACATTTTAAATATAAATTTTTGGACAATATCTTCTATCATTACTAAAACATAAATATAATTCTCTAAAATATTTTACAAAATTATATTGTTGTGTGCTAAATTTAAAAAAAAAAAAACATTTATTTACAAGCTTAAATGCACATATTTGTACTTTCATATTTTTATTTCTTTATATTCGTTGCAACCTTAGTCAATCTTATGTACGTGTTAATATTTTTCTTCTTTTATTCAATGTAAAGCCTTTTTAATAATAAATGTTAAGAGAATTATCACGAGTCTTCCTTGATCTTAATGGTAGAGTGAATACTTTAAAGTCCTCCATTAGTTCAAGTGTTCGAGACTCGTATCCGGTGATAAGAAGCGTATGTATTCTAAATTCCTTTTTTAACTTCCATTTAATCGTTCGCATCACTATGCTTATTGAATTACTTTATTAAATAATGTGTACAATTTTTCAACTATGAATTTATGAAATATTTGTATCATAAATTATTAAAATATAATAATATAATAAATATATGAGAGTCAATTATGTGAACTTAATTGACTTATTTCGCAAGAAAAAACCCCAAAAGATAGTCCAACTATATGTTCTTTTATTGTCAATGTAGGACAAGATAGCTAGTAAGTTTAACAACATAATTATTTCCATATGTATTTGTAAGGATGGTACCTATCCTTTTTATTAGCTCTGAACCATTGCTTAACTTCTACTTCTTCCATCCAACATATGCTAAATTGCATGCGGGTGAAGGAGGTGTAAGTATTGTCAGGTTAGCTTTGTCCCTATCTAGACTGTTTGGGGTTCCTACATAAGGACCTTTTCTTTTCCTGAGTCTTGGAATGAAGTCATGGTACATGTCAATTCAAACCATAAGACTTGTCAGATTTAAGTTTGACAGACTAGCAAAATTAAGTTTAATGATTGAAGGGTCAGCCAACACTTAATTTACTAGTATGATACTAGTAGTCTACTTGGTTTGATACTCCGTCTTTCCTAACTAGTTGATATTCGTGTCTACTAAAATTTTCAACAAGGATGTAGTAATATCTAACAACCCATTAATTTATGCTAGTTAAAATTAGAAATGAAAGCATAGGACTATCCTAATTTCATGTTTTCTAAGAATTTTTAATCTTCACTACTACAAAACTAAACTTTAGCGATAATTATTTTGCGGCAATAAGCTAATTGCCGCTAATGTATTCATGTGAGGTATAATATCAACGGTTAATGTATAATTACCAGCAATAAGTATATCCTTAGTAGCAATTCCAAAAAATAGCCGTAGAAAACCTTTTTTTTTCTAAAAATAAAACTCCCGCTTTCTTGAAGAATTTTTATTTCCCACCTTTCTCCAAATTTTGTGAAAAAAAGAACTCCTATGCAATAAGGAAAAAATTACTAAGAAAAACAAAACCCTCATACATATGCTAATAAGGAAAATACTATTTCTAAAAAGATTTCCCACACATATGAGGATTCTAAATCCTTAATCATTCAGAATTGCGATCCATCAGCACATATTTTTTTCAACACAACGACCTTCCAGCAACCTATATTTACTCGCAACAGCAACGTCCAGTTGCCATTATTCACTCATAGTAGATACGTCCAGGAACAATGAAGCTTTTAGGTTTGTAGGTCGCTCATGTCCTCTCATCTGATTCTATCTGCTTTATTACCCTTGTTGATCTGTACATCTTCGTTGAGAATTTAACCTTGTAATTTATTTTCTATCATGTTCAATAAATAGAAAATAAACTTGACAAACTAATCAATATTTAAGTATTAATTGTGATTTTCAAGTGATTTGGGATTAGGAAAAGTACTGTTTCTGTGATTGTGATCTCTAGCTGCTATTATTTTGATTGCAATAGATTAAATTGACTCATCTATTAATATAAGTTATGGCATGTGGCTATTATATTAAGGCATGTACTTGTTAGTATATTCAGGCGAGTGGCTTTTAGTTCGTTCGTAACTTATGATCATTCAAAATTTCTATTCTGAAATTGAGAACTAGAACAAAAAAACAATTGTTTCGTTTTATCATGACTTATGATCTATTTTTTTAAAATTTCAAGTTTAGCGATTACATACATCCTCTGTTGTTTAGATTCATGTGAGTACAAAAATTTATATTTAGACTCCATGACCTCTCTGTTGTTGAGATTATCCATAGCAAGAAGCATTTTTAAAACCTTTTTGTCTGTTTTCTAGTAGCTTTAGCTTTATCCTTGAATCTTCTATTTAATACTCTTGTCATTCGTTTAACTTTCCATTTTAGATGTTTATTAGAACATGTGTTTGCTGGCTTCACTATTAGCTTGCATAAAAATCTCTATTAGCTTCACTGATATGTATGTAAATAGTTGTATATGGAGCGAGCGTAGAACTGCAGAAGATATATCCACCGTGCTCTGTACTCATCAATAAACTATGAATCAGTAGTCTAAGTGGCTCTGAACAACTATGTTTCTTTTAATTGGTGATGTAAATGTTACAATCTATTTGAGATACCTGTTATGGCTCCCTCGTTTTAGCTGAAGCTGGGCAATGTTTACTGAAGTTTTATCTTGTGCTTGGAAAGTGTTGTTGTCTGGTTATCTTTTCTTTAGTTTCCTGAGTTGCTTAAGCGACCTTATCCTTCGTAGCTTGAGCTGCTCTGGTCATCTATTAGCTTCACTGATCTGTATGTAAATAGTGGTATATGGAGCGAGCATAGAACTGCAAAAGATACATCCAACCTGCTTTGTACCCATCAATAAACTATGAATCAGTAGTCTAAGAGCTCATTTGGATTGGCTTGAAAAAGAAGCTTTTAAGTTAAAAATAAAAAGTCAAACTTAAATGATTTTTAAGTCAAAAAATAAAAAGTAGGGGGAGACCTACTTTTGGTTTTTGACTTATTTTAAGTCATCTTTTACCTTGCCAAACACTTCGTACTTATTTTAAGTCATTTTTGACTTATTTTAAATTATTTTTTATATTTGCCAAACACTTTCAGAAGTCAAAAATTGACGTAAAAGTAGGTTTGACCAAAGTTTAAGCCAATCCAAACGGGCTCTAAGCGGCTCAACTTTTATGCATAACTTTGTCAGATCTGCCACCGTTTGATCAGAGTATTTCCGTTCCTCTTCTTCCTCTGTTATCTTTACTTGTTCCTCTAACATCCTTTTTGCTTTGATGGGATTTAAGTACCTGTCAACTTGCTCTTGAAAGTTATCATAAGCATCTACTAGTTTACGGGACAGTTGATCTCTGATCCTTTTTCAAAGAAAGAAAGTCACCATTTGAAAGCATCCGATGCCATTCCCAACGATCATCGACAGATTCCTAAAAGTCTTGCATTACCTCTTCAGCCCAAAAATCAAAGATTTTTTTGACTTCACGCTCAATCTGAAATTAGTTTTTAAACCATTGGCCCGCTTCATTTTCTTAAATACATGACTTAATATCTTCATTCCCAATTTCTTCCTAGCATTTCTCAACTCCAAAGCTCTAACTTCTTTCTGCCACGGGTACTTCTTCCTCGCCCTAATTGCCTTTTGTGACATTGGTGGGTGCAAGACATACGTCTTAACTGCCTGAAGCTCCATCCCCAAAATTCTATCTTCTCAGAAGTAGCACTATGAATAACAGTCTTAACCTTATCAATATCGAATTCCATATCTATCTCAAGAATCTACACAGGTCTACTACTCAAATCCAAAGTCATCATCTTTGTGCCCGACGTGATAACCAATATCTCATCCAAATACCTAACTACATATATCTTCAATGGCTTATAGAAAGCATTCCTTTGATATCCCCAGCAGGTCATTAGCATCAACTCTATGACTCTCCCGATTCATTTTAAGCCTTAGTTCTTGAATATCCTTATCGAAACTATTAAAGTAAATGCTAATCAAAATTGAACTCAACCCACATTCTTGAGGAAACCCTCTACCTAAACAACAACCAGCCAATTATGTTTCTTTTAATCGGTGATGTAAATGGTAAAATCTATTTGAGATACCTATTATGGCTCCCTCGTTTTAGCTGAAGCAGAGTAATGTTGGCTTAAATTTTATCTTGTCCTTGGAAAGTGTTGTTGTCTGGTTATCTTCTCTTTAGTTTACTGAGCTGCTTAAGCGACCTTATCCTTCGTAGCTTGAGCTGCTCTGGTCATCTTATCCTTTGTTGTATAGGCTGCTCTAGTTATCTTATCGTGCGCTATTCCTTTGGCTGACTGAACCATCTCGAAAGTCCAATTTTTTGTTGCTTAAGCCTTGTCTTTTATGCAGTCCATTGTTTGACCAACGTTCACCTATACTAAGAATGTTACATAAATTAAGACTATATATTAACAAATAGTTTGAGGCATAATGAGTAGTATGAAAACTATGTATCTGTGCTCGTGGGGAGCCATTCGACCCTTGGTTTCACTAGCTCTATTGCTCTGCTTATGGGAAGCCATTCTTTAAGTGTTGGAAGTTATAAATTAAATGTACATTAAAACAGATGTTAACAAAAGCAGAAAGTATAACAGCAATATATACAAATAAGAAGTTTTTTAAAGAAAAATATAGTAGTTATAAGCAAAGAGAAGCAGAATATTGTGAATACGAATCTACCATACCTCTCCAACCAGTGCTTTACCTTCATATCTTTTTATTCCATGAGAATTGAGCAAACAATATAATAAACGTGTGTCTTTGTTCCTGGATGGAAAAACTAAATTACATAAACTTTTGAGCAGCAACTAGTTAGCTACACCCAGCCTTTCTGACTTGTTAGATGTACCGACATTTACAGCTAGCTAGTTTTGTTCGATACTGATCCTTTCTTCTTTCTGTTGTGTTGAATTTTGTAATTCCCAATATGTCAAGATATGTTAAATCTATTATATTTCTGATTGATGACGGTACCTCAACAATGTCAACACCGTGGAAATTCAATACACATAAAGTCAAAATTTAGTAGACATAAGCAAGGAGAAGCAGAATATTGTGAATACGAGTCAGCCATACCTCTCCAACCAGTGCTTCACCTTCGTGTCTCTTTACTCCATGATCATTGAGCAAACAATTTAATATACTTGTATCTCTGTTCCTTGATTGAAAAACAAAATTACATAAACTTTTGAGCAGCAACTAGTTAGCAACACCCACCCTTTCCAACTTGTTAGAAGTACCGATATTTATAGCTAGCTAGTTTTGTTCGATGGTGATCCTTTCTTCTTTCTGCCGTGTTCAATTTTGTAATGCCCAATAGGTCAAGATATGTTAAATATATTAGATTTCTGATTGATGACGGTACCTCACCAATGTGAACACCATGGAAATTTAATACACACAAAGTCGCAAATACGTGAAATTTGATATCATGCTCCCTGAAATATTATCTGCTAAAAACAGGGTGCATAAAGATCTTGGTTTTCCTTGAAAATTGAAGCCATTGATTCCCTTTAGGACTTCATTGAAAGATACCGAACATGTTGACGACCATTGTGAATACGAGTCAGCCATACCTCTCCAACCAGTGTTTCACCTTCATATCTCTTTACTCCATGAGCATTGAGCAAACAATATAATAAACTTGGGTCTCTGTTCCTGGATGGAAAAACTAAATTACATACACTTTTGAGCAGCAACTAGTTAGCTACACCCACCCTTTCCGACTTGTTAGAAGTACCGATATTTATAGCTAGCTAGTTTTGTTCGATGGTGATCCTTTCTTCTTTATGATGTGTTGAATTTTGTAATTCCCAATAGGTAAAGATATGTTAAATATATTAGATTTCTGATTGATAACGGTACCTCACCAATGTGAACACCATGGAAATTTAATACACACAAAGTCGCAAATACGTGAAATTTGATATCATGCTCCCTGAAATATTATCTGCTA
>JAJOOD010072379.1:0-24356 GCA_029582525.1 Solanum tacnaense
ATTATACTTGATATATAATTAGTAAGAGCTAAATGTAATTATAATTTATTTACTTTCATGTAAAAGAGATGTATCATTTCTGAACATATCCACTGGCTTAAGAGAAGAGTGAGACTCTAATTAATGGGGAGAGCGATTTTAAAAATTTAAATTTACAGAAAGAATAAATTAATTTGGAATTTCTTATGCAAATTATGTGGGTTATTAATATTTTGTATTGGTTGAGAGAGAGATTTTTTAAGTTCCTAATTATTGTAATTTATAGTTATTAGTTTGTTGTGATTTATAGTACTTTTTGCTCATCATTTTTAAATAATATATGTTATTCATGTTCTAATTCACGTGAATAATCATAAATATTTTCAGTTGTTAATTTATTGTGAATTCTAGGACTTTTGACGCCATTTTCAAATAATATAAGATACTTCTTTTATTTTAATTAGCCTACCAAATTTCCATATATGATTTAAAAATATTTTAAGTTGCTAATTATTGTAATTTATAGTATTTCTTATGTAATTTTTAATAATACATTTTATTCTATTTATTTAAATTCATGTGACAATGATAGAATTTTAAGAATCAACTAAATTTTTGTAGAAAATTTAATTTCTTTCTACTATATTTTGTAGCTAAAATATAATAAATGAATTAATTAAATTTCAAAATGTTAAATTTTCAAGGAAGAAATAAAGTGGGAAAAAATAAAAAAGAAACTGTGAGGAACAAATAAAAGAAGGAAATGAGAATTGTTAATGGGCAATTGGATAACAAAAATTAAAGAAAAATAGAAAACTGTGGAATAGGCAGAAACAAGGGCCCACATTTTTCGGCTTGAGGTAAAGCCAAAGGAAAAGATGGGCGGACTTTTAAGCTGACCTACGTGGTGGTTTTTCATTGGACTTTTAAGTTGACCTACGTGGCGGTTTTTCATTGTTTTCGTCGGACTGAGGAACTCTCACTTATTTAGAATGACTATTTACGGAAGTAGCCTTAAATGTACAGGTGTAAGCTATTTATTGATTTGGTCGGACTGAGAAGCAAATAAGTAAGTAATTAAAGATGTAATACGTGTCTGCCAAAGAAAAGGCTGCATACACGTGGCTAGGCAAGAAAATAAAAGAACTAAAATGGGTCCCAAGTGAAGGTACAATTTATGTTACTTTTGGTACAATTTCGTGTTGCTTTGTTTGTCCTTTTGGTACAAGTTGAACTGCTTTTGGTATCACTTCTCAAAGCTGTGTTAGTCCCAACCCAATAGAACAACTTGAACTGCTTTTGGTATCACTTCTTAAAGCTGTGTTAGTCCAACCCAAGTGTCACTTCTAAATAAGAGTAAAGTAATGTAACCTTTTGTTTGTGTCTGTATCAGGTGTGACGACTTGCAATAATATAATGTATTTAGACTAATACAATTGAGAGATAAACAAAGAAATAAAAGAAAATGGAGAATAGAAAAACCTAAGCTTTTGTCAATCTTTTTACTAATCGTCCAAAATTTATTAGAAATGGAAAGAGAATAGGAAAAAGTAACCAAAAATGAATTGCAAATGTGAGTTAAAATCTTTAATAAAGTAGTGATAATATAATAATTGAACCATCAATATATAGGTTAACACAAGGGCAGAGAAGGAAAAAATTTATTGAATGCCAAAATGAGATTTAATTGGATGGAATCAAAGTCACCGATGCATAATTTAAGTCATTCATTGTAAGAGAATTAATGAATAATCATGAATTGAATAAAATAAGAAACGCTTCTCTTAGTTGAATTATGTTTCCTATTGACTGCTGAGTTATACCCTTAATACTTAAATTGAATGAAGAATCGAAATAGTGTCACCCCTATTGGTTAAAAGGCCTTCTTGTAACGACCGATTTTCGTAGTTATAGAAAAGCCAACGGGAAAAAATTTTGGGCCGGAAAACTTTTTCGTAGTAACTTGAAATTTCCCAACCTAGTCCAGATTTGGATGAAATTGGAGTCGTTAAGGTGTAGGGAAATCTGGTAACAATCGGGTGATTTAATTATAAATTTAATTACATTAGTAGATAAATAAGTCATTAAGAAACTCTTACGACTTTACGAAATTAAATTTGGGCTAGTAGAACTCCCGAAATTGATCTTGGCGTGAACGTGTGGTTTCTGAGTGTTGTTGATAGAAGGTGTGTTGTGAAATAGGGGTATTGGAATTATTAAAATAGCTCACTATTTCGTGCAAGCCGCTTTGGTGGTGATTTTTATCACCAAGGCGGGGACGTTGTAGCAGGGTGATGACCGCTGTGGCGGGCCAGACGCGAATTAAAACTGTAAATAAACCCCAAAAATATTTTATTCAGCCATTTTTGAGCTTAAGAGCTAACGAACGAACCCATGGCTTTTCTTGACAGTTTTCCACCATTCTTGAGGCTAAAGGTAAGATTTTCACTCTAGAATCCATTTTTCGATCCCTAGAAAGTAATCTAATGGGTAATTATCGATGGGGAAGAGTTTTGATTTGAGAATTATGGTGGGAAAATCCCTAAATTGAGAGATTGGGATCATGGGCATGATCTAGGGTTGGTAGAATTGTTAGTAATTTGGGTAATTTGTGATTGTTTATTGATTTCTGCGTTATTACGATTGTTTGTAGACCAAGAACAAGCGGAACGAATTTGGAAAGGGAATGATCAAGTTTCTTAAGGGTTTCAAGCTTGTCTCGAGGTAGGTGATGATTGTGATTCTATGATTGTGTGATGTATGTTTGTTCTTGATTCATCATGATATATGTATGTATGTGAATGTTGTATTATTCATCACACTAATTGTAAATGAGGATATATGAATGATTAATGCCATGAATCATGACTTGATTGTATGATTATGAGAATGTACTTTGTGATTGTGATCGTGGCTTGTTGAATGGATCGGGTGTTGCATTCCGACACACTAACTTGGAACGACTGCCACGTTCCGGCATAATTATGGAATCGGTTGCCACGTTCCGGCATAATCATTGGATCGGATACCATGTTCCGGTATGCTAACTGTTTTGGTTGGGTTCCATGAGAGGACCAATAAGTTGACATAATTGTGTATCTTGAGAAATGTGAAACTGTACCTTGTTCGTAAATGTTGATAATATTGTATATGTTCGATATATGCATGTGATTATATTGTTGTAATGACTTATGTATGTTTCACTTAGTGGGATAGCCGCGTGATCCTACCAGTACACTGTGGTTGTGTACTGATATTGCACTTGCTCTTTCTTTGTTAAATACAAGGTATCTTCAAACAGTTATTGACATACCTCGTTTAGAAGATCAGTGATCGTCGATCGAATTCAAGGGTGAGCCAATTCTTCCAGGCTACCATGAGTTTTATTTCTGTCTATGTCCACATTTCGGACTTGGACTTTCTAGTTATTTATTAGTTCAGTAGTTTGGGGTTGTAACCCTTCTTGTTTAGACTTTTGTATCTTGTTAGAGTTTTGGTACATTGACTTTCAGGTTCTAGGCGTATCTTCCGCATTGTTTAGTTGTTAGACTTTTGTTTGGAGTTTGTGGGAACTCCTTATTCCCTTTTCTTAGCGTTTAACTTGCTTCTGTAACTTAAATGCCTCAGTATTTTGATTAAAGTTGGTTAGCTAATTATTATTAATGGTTCTCCCACCGGAGAGTTACTGTGGATGCCAATCACGATGGTCTAGGTCATGACAGTTCTCTTAGCCAATAAGATATTCTACCAAAAATATGAATTAAAAAGAAACAAAGAATGATCAGTGTCTTGTGTTTTATATGTATTGTCTTGGACGTTGAGTTGTTCCCTTGTAAACTACATTTATTAAAATTTATTTCTTGTGTGTGTGTATATATATTACTTTTTAAGCTTGAAGGTCCTTAGAATTCTCGTAGCAACTATTCGATCATGTGCTAGGTAAGGCAACTTACACACCAACAGAGGGAAAAATGTCACAGAAGTAAAGTTTTCTCCTCAAAATAAAACATGAAACAATGAGCATCCATCTCATTTCTATTACTATCAAAATTTTGAAACAACAAGGTAAAAACTACCTCTTTTTCCAACATGTCTTATGTTGTGTCTGATGAAAACTTTTGGGTTTCTGCTGAGAGATGTAAACTGAATAATTTTTGGGGGATTTGTGGTTTGTTTATGATGATCACCTTAGAAGGGATCCAACACTTGTTAGAGTAGAGAAAGTGTTTGAACAGGTGCAATTTAAGCATTCTAGAGCACCTAAACTTTTGCTTGTTCTGCTTCATGAGCGGAAAAATTGTTGCATATATGGTTACCATAATGTACTTGCTCTCTTGATTAGTAGCTAAGTCAATGTTGAAACAAGGCAGAATAAACAAGGTTAGCTACTAATCAAGAGAACAAGTCCATTATACTAACCACATATGCCCCAATTTTTCCACTCAGGAAGTAAAACAAGCAGAAATTTTGGTGCTCCAAGAAGCTTATATTGGACGTGTTCAAAAAATTTCTCAACTATAAGAAGTGGTGGATCCATTCTAAGGTAATCAGCAGAAACAAACCCCAAACCCTCAAAAAAATCTTCTGTTTTCATGAACATCTTTTAGCTGAAAGCCAAATGCTTTCATCAGACACAACATACAACATGTTGGAAAAAGAGGTAGTTTTTACTTTATTGTTTCAAAATTTTGATAGTAACAGAAATGAAATGGATGTTCATTGTTTCATGTTTTTGTTTTGATGAGTAAACCACGCTAACCTTCAATATTAAGTCGTGGTAGCACAAAAGAGTTCATCTAGAATAAGTGTCACTCTGAGACATAAAAACCAGCAAGATAGAGCAGTTACTTCAAGAAAGAGTATCTCACTGCCAGCATACCTGATTTTGTGTTTAGTGTTGGAATGTGTGCAAGATTATGAGATTGTCTAAAGGAGTCTCAGTTGAAGGCTACTAAGAGGATTCTGAGATATTTGAATAAGACAGGGACCTGGTTCTATTCTATCCATCAGAAGACTCATTTGATTTGGTAGGATATGTTGATGCAGACTATGTTGGATATCAAGTTTATAGAAAGAGCACCTTAGGAATGACTGACTCTCAAGGCCCATCTCGTATCTCCTGAGTAACTAAAAAGCTAAATTTTGTTACTCTTTCAATAGTTGAGGTAGTGTATGTAGCAACTATAACTTGTTGTGCACTACTCATATGGGCTAAACAACAACTTGAAAACTTTGGAGTGGTTACTCACGATATTCGTCTCCTTTGGGACAATACAAGTGCTCTCAATATGGCTAAAAATCTAGTCCTGCATAAAAGGACTAACCATATGTATGTGAGGCATCATTTTCTGAGGGATAATGTTAAAAAGGGAAACATTAGTTTTTAATTTTGCAAGACTGAAGATCAAATTGCTAATATTTTCATAAAGGCTCTAAGTAGGGACCTTTTCAAGAAAAAATCAGATTAAAGTTGGGGATACTGAAACTTGACTGAGTGGATCATGCCTGTAGCAATTAACCCGTACATGACTATGAATAAAGAGCATGTATCCTCATTTTTTTAGATATGCATGTTTAGTAAATTCAGTCTCATACCTTTTGTACGTATACACACAAGGTAAATATGTTGATGCAAAAGGGAGGTCGGGACAGATATGGGCAATTACATCCAAACTATAGAGAGGGACCCGGTCCTTTCTCGAAGGTTAGCATTTTTGACACTACACTTAAATTACTTATGATAACCATTGCAATTGCCAAGTGGCAATCATCCAGGTATCTGATGCTGTCCCATCATTTGAATACCAAACAACACTTCCTTTCAGGGGACCTAATACACCCTTTTGGTTTTTTTCATATCCTCCATTTCCTTCAATCTCTCCCAAAATTCAAATTTGCTTCAAAAATTAGAAAATTTCAAAAACCCTCTTCTGTGAAAACCCTCTCATAATGTACCAACCAATTGTCTCCTCTGAAAAGATGTTGAAGATTATCACTGAACTCGACACCTCTCTATTTGTTAATTAGATCGACAAACCCTCTTCATAAACCCCTACTTCGATCATTCCTCCTATAGAAGAAAAAGTTGCACCTGGTATTGAAGTTCCTTCAACCCATAGTAGAAGAATCTTTAGCCTAAACCATTGAGGTTCTCGTCTCACCTAGTGGTGATCCCTCTTTAAAAATGACCTCCCCTATTTGTTCTCCTACCTTAGACCTAAATATGTCTCAAAACTCTTCTCTTGATAGATCTATTCAGTTAGAGGTTTAGTTTGTGCGAGAAGCCTCTAACCCTATTGTGATCCAACCTGGTTCAGTTCTTCCCACCCTATATTAACAAAACTTCGATAGAGATCTATCAGAAGGTTAAGGCACAAGCACTACTAGAAAACTGCAAATTACCTATGAAAATTACTTAGGGATTAATTACGTAGAAATTTCCTATGAATTTTCATGAAGAATTATGAAATTCCTAAATTCTAAACTTTTTTACTTGCGAAAAATATATCCCCAAAAAAATTAGTAGGTAAATTTGGTAACATTTTCACGAAACTATTTCCGGGAAATTATTTGGGGAAAGTAATTTGCAAGTACCATTTTCATAGGTAAATTCACAAGTAATGAATTTTTTTTTTATTGGTTTGCAAGAAAATTCCTAGATAAACTTATTTAGCTAGGAATAACTACTTGGAAATTTATCTAGAAATTATTTTATATGTGGTATTACCTGGGGATTCATGTTCCACAATTTTTTTAGGGATTTGTTTCTTAGGAATTTACTTGGGAATTTTTTCACTTGAAGAATAAGTTGAGGATTTTATTGTTGAGAAATTGGTTGGAGATTTTTTGAAGGATTTACTTGAAAATATGTATACTTGAATTTTTTTTAACATACAATTTAATTGGAAGTTTTTTCTTGGAATCTAAGAATTTTTAAAATTTGGAGTCTTCTAGGAATATATCCTTAAAAATATATTTACCACAATTGAAAAATTATAATAATATAATAATTTTATTGTTAATTATTTACTCTACTTTTTAGGTTAAATAAATTATTGTACAATAATATCAATCTAATACAATGTTGGAACATTACTAAAAATTTCATGATCAATATTATTAACTTATATATAATTAGTATCTAATCTCACTAAAAATCAATGATGCCATTTTTATTTTAGTTCTTTTGAGTTGAAAGATACAAAACAATAAAAGTATATGAATAGTTTTTATCCAATAGAAAAATAACTATCATAAATGTTCTCAATTTTGATTTAATATTATAATGTATTAAATTGTTTATTATTATTATTTAGGTGAAGTACTATTTTTAAGTAGAGAAAAATTCAGTTATATGCAGTATTATGTGATGTTTAATTACCCCTCATTGATAGAATTATTTGAAATGAAACAACAATACATTTTTAGTTATTTATGCAATTGATATATCTTTTGTTTACAAGCATTAAAAATGATCTAATTTCTCTATAGCAAGTTATGAAGTGATATTTATTTACAAATATATAATGAAATTAAAATTATAAATACCACAACTACTTAATAAGAGATACGATTGATTATTGATTATAACTTCCTTGCACTTTAAACTTATAAATACATTGTTTATTTTGAAGACTTTTGTATGTGTAATTTAAAGTTTTTCTACGTTTAATATGCTTAATTATGAATTTTATCTCATACAAAGTGAGTGTTAGCATAAAATTTTCATGAAATGTTGGGTGGTAATGATTTATTTTAAATATATAAATAGTTGTCAAGTTTCATTTTTTAAGAGTTAAATTACATGAACTTTAAGTAACAATTTAAGATATATTACATTATCATATTAATATGAGATGAATTTAGTACTTTTTATAAAATTTATTTTTGTATAATATATGAATATCTAATTAGATCTTAAATTCTTAATTGATATAATTAAATTTAACTTTAAAAATTAATCAAATCAAAGAAAAATACCAAAATTTTGTTTAAAGTCACTGGTACTCCGTACCACATCGGAGGAAAAATTAAAAATAAAGTACTTATATTGTTGTGACCGACCGTATGACCAAAGTAAAATTTAAGGAGCAAATGGGTATGAGGTGGGCATATGGTAGTAATCATTGTGTAATGAAAACGGGGGCAATTAATTAATTAGGAGGTGGGTAGGTAATTAATTAATTAGGAGAAATTAGGAGAGATAATAATAGTATAATGAATTAATTAGGATAAATTAGCAGATAATAATAAATATTGTTTAAAAAATTATTAGAATATATTCATGGGGCTTTACTTGCGAAAATATTTGTATAAAAATTATCATAGTTTTTGCAAGAAAATTCGCAAGTAACTTATCTGTGAAATTTAAATTACTTGGGGATTTTACAATTTGCAGAAAATAATTACATACGAAGGTTTTACCTTCGGATTCTTTTTTGTAGGAAAATCCGCAGGAAACTAAGTTTTCTGTAGATTTTCATAGACAATCCCCAGAAAAATCTCCATAGAATCAACATTTTTCTTTTAGTGAAGGTTGAATATTCTTGCTACAAGTGATGTGTGTTATACAGAGTGTTACTGAGATGAGGGACGATACAAGAACTCCTTTTTTGGGAGAGGAAACCCATATTTGTGTTCCCTCTAACTCTCTTAGTTTGAGTTCTCCACCCAAATTTGGATCAGACCCAGGCATTGGTTTAGGTGTTGCTTGTGCTGATACTGATAAGGGTAAAAATAAGGATGATCAACCTTTACGGTGGAAATCATCTATATATATATATATAAAAGAGAATCCTAGGCCCACCTACATAGCGCCACCACAAATCAGGATTCCCTTTAAATTTATTTATTTCTAAAACTAGTCTACCTCTGTCATGAAAAATTGTGACTTTTATGAAATGTTGTGACCTTTTTCAAAGGGTTTGTAGTTTTTCCAAAGAGTTGTGACCTTTATGATAAGGCACAATAAACATTTGTTGACACTACCCTTTGTTGTTTATAAATAGATGAATTTCCTCTCATTTTGAAACAACGAAAAATTTGAACTTCTTCTTCTTCTTCTGCACAATTAAATATTTGTGTACTTTTCTCTTGTTCAGTGGCTCACTGACACCATGGTTTTTGTATCAATACACTGGGGAATAGAATCTTTCCATCCTGAGAGGATCTATTCCTTTAAACACCGGGTTCTAGAGGGGAATAATTTCCTTAAGGGGACAATTTGTATTCAGTGGGCTCAATTTTTTCCTTTCTGTTTCATTCTATTGTTACTGTAACACCCCGTTATTTGGAAGAACTAGAAATAGAAAGAAACCATTTTTGGGAAGATCAAATTTGGAAAGTTAGGCAAGTTTGGCTAAGTATAAGTTTTGGATAAACTTCAAACGATAATAACTTTCAGTACAGGAAGAATTAGGTGTTCTATAGGATATTATATGAAAGTTCTTTGAATTATATTTCCAACGCCACCGAGTTTGCTAAATTTTGAGCTCGTATGAGGAAGATATGCCCATTCAAAGTTGGGATGTCTAGATAAAAAAACTTAACTGGATTTTAAAGGGGTATTTTGGTCTTTTCCACACCCAATTAGTTTAGTTCGTTTTTAGTGAATTAATGAGGGTCTAAACTTATTGGATTCAGCTTACGCTTCATAAAATTACGCTAGGGCTTTGAGAGAAGAGAACGAGGAGAAAAGAGAAGGAGAAGCCAAAGTTCATTGTTCTTGAGGTTTCGCTTGCAGATTTCGCCAAGGGTTAATCCAGACGAGGTACGTGAGATCACATAGCGTTGGGTTCGTTCACCCACGCGCCAATCATAATTTATTTTAGCGTATTTACGTTCTTGAAAATAAAGTAATTGAGTGCTTGATGGATTTTGTTGAAGTTTCTATTGGGTTCTTGATTGTTGAGTTGTTGAGGAATTCTTGAGTTAGTTTCATGAGATTTGAAGTTAGTTTTGAGTAGATTTTTGTATACTTTGGTTGGGTATATATTCAAATCTAAGTGTTTGGGGAACGAAGCAATCGAATCTAGACGAATTAGGGTTCAAAAACAAACAAAAAAATTTGTCAATAATCTGGGGAATAGGTCTGGGGCGCTGTACCAATCAGAGCGCCCCAACATAGACTCTGTAGTTTGGGCTCCGGGGTGCCGCGCCACTCAGAGTGCCCCAACCCAGACTCTGCAGTTTGGCCTCTAGTGCCCGGCACCACTGAGAGCGCCAAGGTCTTCAACCCTTTCCAACTTCTTTCCGTTTGAGTTCCCTTGAAACGTATCTATGTTTTCTAGTTGATTTCTACACTCTAAGGTACGTCTAAACATCGTGATATCATCTGTAAACATAAATCATAACCTTAAATCCATAAATTCAAATTCAAGGAAAGTTAAGAGCAAAGTGTTCTTGGAGTCTTTTCAAAAGTCTTTTGCAAATGCTTTAAACTTGTTTTAAGACTTGAGTTTTGAGTTGAGTAATGAGTAAAGAGTGAAGTTCATTTCTTCAAAAGAGTATATGGGGACTATGTATTCCCAAAGAGTAAAAATGTTTTCACATTTAAACAAGAAAGGAAATACTGATTTCCAACATAGCCTTTGAGCTAGTTTTTTAGTAAAAGAGTAAATGTTTTCACAATTAAGCAAGAGAGGAAACACTAATTTCCTAGAGAGCCTTTGAGCTAGTTTTTGAGTAATTATCTCAAACCACAAAAAAAGTTATGTTTTTAAACATATGAGCTAGTATATTTTAGGAGTAGTATTGAGCACCGATATGGGGGAGAGTTCAGACAACTCCCTGCCCCCATAAACCATGTAGCCATTGTGGGTAGAAAATGGTCATACTTTTTAGATGATTCCTTAGCGCTTTTTAGCATAGACTAGTGGAACCACTTAGTAGTTAGGTTCTATACCCCTGGCTAGGTATAGGACGGCCCTGGCAGCGTTAGGCAAAACATTGTATCATCACATAACTGTTAAGTGATGGTTGTCGGTTAGAGAAACTCCCATAGAAGTATTTTGTATGCTTATATACACAGAGTTAATTGTATTGTTATATACAAACAGAGTTTATATTGTATCTTTGCATACAAACTGAGTTATTATTGTATTTCTCAATACACAGAGTTGTTAACAATGTTTTAAAAGTTTTTCATTAAATTGCATTCATATTATTGCTTTTTATTGAAATGGGTTAAGTTGAGTTGAGTTGAGCCCAAGTATGTTCTTTCGGTTCCTTTCAAGCTTGTGTCTTGTTTTAGAATTCCCCTCGCATGCTCGTATATTCAATGTACTGATGCCAGTTGGCCTGTATCTTTTTATGATGCAGATATAGGTCTAGGCATCTAGCACATCGTTGATTCTAGTTGAGCTTTAGAGTTGTTGGTGAGCCTCCTTGCTTTCGGAGGACCCCTTTTTATTACTTTATCATTTTAGTTCATTAGGATATCGTGGGTCTTGTCCCGACTTCCTTCTCAGTTGTTAGAGGCTTCATAGACAATTAGTTCATGTTAGTTCTTGAGTCTTTCCATTCTTGTTTTCATGTTTGAGACTTGAGTGTCATTTTGGCTAGTGAATATTTCTTTTTACATTCTAAGTTATCTATTGAGATTTCAATTTACTTTTTAAAGTATTTTTATCATGAGTAAGTCTTCCGCTAAGAGTTAAGCCAGGCCAAGGGTTCGCTTGAGGCCAACAATGGTTCTCGAGTGCTAGTCCCGCCTAGGGTGTAGGCTCGGGGCTGGATAGTTACAGAACATGGTATGTTTTTTATAGTTATTAATTTATGCTAATGATATTAATTTTTTTTTGAGTACTTATTTTAAACATTGTTGTTGATGTTTATGCAAAGATATTGTTATACGTATTTGTTAGTACAGATTAAATAACACACGTTAATTGAGTATTCGCGTAACTTTTCTCTACTGAAATTGTTGAAGGTACAATAAAAAATTTCCTTAAAGATTTATACTACCATCTCTTGAAGACAAAATTCAAATTTGGTATGCCACTGTAACTGTCAGGACATAAAGACCTTAAAAACTTTATCGCACCTTGATGTGTGACGTGAACCAGGAAAAGAAAAACAAGAATTAATAAACTTTTGACATAGGTTCAAGGATGTGTCGAATGACCTACAGAGGAATATGAATAGACCTGAGCCTCTTTTAATCCCCATATGAAGTATGGACAACTTCTCAAGTTTACAGCAAGTTGTAAATACTTTTCTTGAAGTAATAAATTTGTTTCTCGACATTGCTACTGGAATAGAAGTATAGCTTCAAATTGAACTCCATCATTATGGTATGTTGATTTTATAAAAAAAAACACAAACAAAGTGAATAGTTTTGCGTAATATTTATCCCTTTCAAGTATATATAATAAGTTTAATTGTTGTTCAATATGATACATTCTCCCTTTCATTTTCAAATTTAATAATTACTTATGATACATTTAAATGAGGAACTTTAAAATGATATGTGTAAAGCATAAGGTATGACTGAACTTTCTACACATTAGAATTAGAATATTTGTTCACTTTTTTCAGTCTTTTAAAATTTATTTATGCCTTCACCAATGATTATTTATTTATTAGAAAATTTAATATCTCAGGTTGATGTTCACTTGATTCCCCAAAAATATCAAATAGTAACACTTCCTGGAAGCAAAAGGATAAATTATAAAATATCAAATAGTAACACTTCCTGGAAGCAAAAGGACAAATTATAAAATCAAATTAAAGATGACTGATTGAAGGATAAATGATAAGATATTATAATTATCATTTTTGTTATTAATAAACTGAAACAGCAAGATAAATTGAAATCTGAAGAATAATTTTTATTGAACTTCAAGATGATTAAACTAACACAGAACATGGACTGCTAAAAGACTACTAACATGCCTATAAAATAGGAACAACTATAACTAGTTAATAGGAGAATGACTAAAAGAAAGCTAATCTCCTAATAATCAGCTGAAGTCTGACCCATTCGAAGTAGATCCTGAGACACGTAACAACACTGCTCCTGAATCAGGAGCTGCAAACTCCCAACTTTTCTCTAAGAAATTTGAATCTGCTAACATGAAATAACTTTGTAAAAATGTCCGCCACTTGATTCTTTGATTTGTAATAGAATAAAACCACTTCACCGTTTTTCTGCACTTCCCTCAAGAAATAAAACTTGATGTTGAAGTGCTTGGTCCTTCCATGAAACACATGATCTTTGGATATGGCTATAGCAGCTTGATTATCCACAAGGATTTCAGTGCTCTCTACTTGCTCCAGCTGCAAATCGATCAAAAATTTCCTAAGCCATAGTTCTTGATTAACAGTGGTTGATGCTGCGATGAATTTTGTTTCAACTGTTGATTGTGATACTATTTCTTGTTTCTTTGAGCACCATGAGAAACACCCTAATCCAGAAGTGAAACAATAACTAAACGTGCTTTTCATATCACCCGTTGACCCGCCCCAATCACTATCAGAATATCCACAGAGTTTGAAATTTTGACTTTTGCTAAATTTGATGCCATACTTTAGAGTTCCTTTTAGATACCTAACTACTCTTTTGGCGGCCATCATGTGCAACTCACTTGCACAATTTAAAAACCTGGATAAAACACTCACAGGAAACAAGATGTCAGGCCTTGTTGTTGTGAGATACATCAAGCATCCAACTAAGCTTTGATATACTCCTTCATCAACTAGTCATCATCCTTTGTTAGATCTTCTTTTTTATTCATTGGAGTGCTCACACTCTTGCATTCTTCCATTCTAAATCTTTTTAGAATCTCCTTCATATATTTCTTTTGACAAACGAAAACTTCATTTTGAGTTTGCTTGATCTCCATTCCCAGAAAATAAGTCATCTCGCCAAGATCAGTCATCTCAAAGACTTTCATCATTTCCTCCTTGAATTCTTCAATCATTCCTGTATTATTTCCTGTCTCAAGTAAATCATCAACATACAAAGAAATAATAATAATGTTAGAGGAAACTTTCTTGACATAAAGAGTCGATTCACTTAAGCTTTTTTCAAAGCCTAAGTTTAGCAAATAATTATCCATTCGGCTGTACCAAGCTCTAGGAGCTTGCTTTAGTTCGTATAGAGCTTTCTTTAACAGATAAACCATATCTTCATGTACTGGTATGATGAACCCTTTTGGCTGCTCAACATATATTTCTTCATGTAGTAGACCATTCAAGAAAGCAAACTTCACAACCATTTGAAAAATCTTCCAATTTTTCTATGCTGCAATAGCCAAAAGCATCCGAATTGTATCCAATTTGGCTACTGGGGCAAATTTTTTTAGAAAAATCTACTCCCCAAACTTGTGCATAGCCTTTCACCACCAATCTAGCTTTGTGATTGTTTACCGAACCATCTGGATTTAACTTTGTTCGAAAAATCCATTCAACTCCAATTACTTTTCTATCTTGTGGTCTTTCCATGAGCTTTCAAGTTTGGTTCTTTTCTATCATGGTCAGCTCTTCCTTTATTGTATTTGTCCAATTTTGATCCATTTTTTCTTCCTCATATCCTGCAGGTTCAAAAACAGCGACATTGCATCTCTCATAAATATCAGAGAGTGACCTTGTTCCCCTAATAGGTTGATCATCCACCATGTCATCATAATGAAGTTGTGAATTATGGTTTTTAACTCGAGACTCCTCATTCCATTCCCATTGCTCATATTCAAGGAATTGAACGTCTCGACTTAGCATAATCTTGTTTGATTGAGGTTCAAAGATCCTATAAGCTTTAGAAAATTAGCTATAGCCAATGAAGATTCCCAAATCTACCTTCTTATATAGCTTGTCTCTCTTAACCTATGGAACATAAGAAAAACATAGACATATGAATATCTTGAAGTTTTTCAAAATAGGTTTGACACCATACCATGCCTCAAATGGAGTCTTTCCTTCCACTGCCTGCGTAGGCAGTCTATTCAGCAAGAAAACAACAGTGTTTGCTACTTCAGCCCAAAACTTCTTTGGTAGATTCTTCTCATGAAACAAGCATCTCAACATCTCTATGATTGTTCTATTTTTTCTCTCACTCACTCCATTTTGCTGTGGAGAATAAGGGACACTGAGCTGGTGCTCAATTCTAGCTTCTTCACAAAAAGAATTGAACATATCCGAGGTATATTCAATTCCATTATCTGACCTAATGACCTGAATCTGGCAGCCACTCTGATTTTCTATCCAAGCTTTGAACATCATGAAAATTCCAGCAACTTTAAACTTAAACTTCATTAAACAAATCCAACACATTCTTGTTAGATCATCAATGAAGATAATATAATACCTGCTGCCATTGAGTGACAGAGTTCTTTGTGGACCCCAAAGATCGATGTGAATGAGTTGCAACTTTTCTGTACCTCTCCAGGTGGAACTTTTAAATGTAAGTCTAGTATGCTTGCCAAGCACACAAGCCTTACAACTTGAGGGGTTCTCCTCCAAGTTTGATAAACCATTTACCATTTTGCTCCTTTGCATAAACAATAAAGCTTTGTGATGAAAGTGCCCCAACCTTTTGTGCCTCATTTCCGCTACAGTGATCTGGCTTGGAAAAGCTATGTGTTCCTCGTTCAATGGATTCAAGGAAAAACATTTTCCCTGCATTTTAATTCTGAATATTTCCTGACCACTAGGCTCATTGATCAAGCACGCTTTATCTTCAAATAATAATTTGAATCCATTTTCTAGGAGTTGCCAACACTTAATAAATTCTGATCACTTTCAGGAACAAATAAAACTTCATAAATAAGTTTTGTACCTTTTTAACTTTCAATTGCTACGGTCCCCTTTCCTTTTGCTGGGAGGTATTCTCCATTTTCGATCCTGACTCTTGATTTAACGTATCTATCAAGTTCTGTGAAAAACTTTTCATCACTAGTCATGTGGTTCATACAACGACAATCAACAAGCCAACTTTCGCTTGAATTTTTGCTTGTGAAATAGGTGGCCACAAATACTTGCTCATCTTCTTGTTGGTCTACAATTTGTACATCATTTGGTTGTTGTAATCCCTACTCTTTGCAGATAATCTCAGCATGACCGAGCTTGTGACACTTTCTGCATTTCATATTAGGTTTTCTCCAACACTTGAAGTGTGGATGATTTTTTCCTCCCACAAAGTTGTCAGGGAGGATATTTTCCTTCTCTGTTGTTGCTAGTTGCAGCAACACCATTTCTCGATGTTGTTGCTTCGTAGTTTCTATGATTCCCTTTATTTCCTTTTTCTTTGTTTCCCCTGGCACTTGAACCGAACTGCAACTTGGCTTACAAGGCTCCCTTAATGGATCCCTCATGCCTCATCATTCTTCGTTGTTCTTGTGCCTGCAGTGCACTCAATAACTCTACCAAGCTAAGCTTCAACAAATATTTAGTATTTTCGAATGAAGCAATAGTTGCCTCATATCTCTCAGGTAAAGTTACAAGTACCTTTTGAACTATTCTATTATCAGTAAGTTAATTTCCAAGTATCCTTACCTTATTGACAATCCCAAGCAACCTGTCAGAATAATCCTTAATGTTTTCAGATTCCTTCAGACGCTGCATCTTGAATTCTCTAACCAAGTTCAGTACTTTCATTCCTCTAATTCTTTCATCTCCCTCGTACTCTTTTTTGAGGAAATCCCAAATTGCTTTGGCTGAGTAACATGTCATTATTCTATTGAAAATGGTGGCAGAAACTGCAGCAAAGAGACAAGATTTAGCTTTGGATTTTCCTGTCTTCTTTTCCTTATAGGTTCTAATCTTAGCCATAGTTGGATTCCATGGCAGAGGATGCACTTCACAGTCTTCTTCGAAAGCCTCCCACAAATCACAAGCCTCCAAATAAACTTGCATTTTCACTGCCCAGGCTTGATAGTTTTGTCCATCGAAAACGGATGGAGCCATAGCAGAAAAAGAGCCTGCATTCTTCATTATTTTAATGGTGTTTTGCAGAGAATATTTTTTGGATAAACACTCAGAAAAGAACCTCACAAGTCTCATACAAATCCCTTAAGAAGTAGGGCTCTGATACCAATGTTATTAATAAACTGAAACAACAAGATGAATTGAAATCTGAAGAATAATTTTTATTGAACTTCAAGCTGATTAAATAAGTAGAGGGGCAGCACAACTAACTCAGAAAACTAATCTGAGTTATTATCCTATTAACTAGTTAAAATAGGAACACCTATAACTAGTTAATAGGATAATGACTAGAAAACTAATCTCCTAATAATCAGCTGAAGTCTCTGACCCATTCAAAGCAGATCCTGAGACACGTAACAACAATTTTCCTTTACATTATTAATGTTCGTTACTACCTAATCTTGTATGCACAATAATATAGTGTTTTAGTTTTAATGACTGATAGGTTTTAAGTATTATTTTATAAATCATGTGATATTAAATTCTTGCATGAGGCGTGGATAATTTTGCTTATTGCAAATCAAACAAGTTCTGTTTTCAAAAGGAAAGGAAAAAGTTACTGAGGAGAAAAGTGTGAAACCAAGTCCTTATCATACAAGGGGAACCACTCTGGGTGATACGATGAAGTCTAGCAAAACTTAAACTATGGAAAACTAGAGAAAAAGGAAACATTCTATTATTGATGAGGACGAGGTTCCTAACGTGAATCTGGTTGACAGTTCTAAAGATAAGGACGAAAGTGACAGTGTATGCAATTATTGTTGTTGTAGTTAAGAAGAGAAGAGGGGAGGCACTAAAGAAAAAGCCTACGAAAAACCAAAGACAATAAAGCCTAAAGCACAAAAGAAACTGTGAAGAGGAAGAGGAAGGAATCCTCTCCAGATCTTTTTGATGAGTCAGATTCTAAGTCTAACAAGGGACCATGTTCATGTGGAAGGAAAAGTAAGGATGATAAGGAATTTTCAAATGATAAAAGGATCGAGATCCTGAGAACTCCGAAAGGTCTCAATGGAAGTGTGTTTGATCTTGAAATAAAGATAAAGCCAGGGATAAGAATCTTGGTTGATGTTGTAATGATACAAAGCTGGACACATTTTTTTTACAGTACATATGCCTGTACTGCATGAATCATAAGTGAGGAAATTCCTCTACATGATGGTATTTACTGAAGATTGGAGCCTAAATACTTAACAAAGCACGTATGTTGTGCACGTTGCCACACTACCTTTAAATTAGGATTTCAGTTTATTCAGAGTTTATTTAGGAGTCAAGGAGAATGGCTCACGTAACTTAATATGCTCCTATTTCCTAGGAGTTAGCTTTCAACAATCTGTTTTGTTTGATGTGTATATAAACTCCATTGGAGTCTCATTAATGAATATACTACTTTCAATCTACTTCTCTGAACTTATATGTTATCAGAGCCGAAACACTCTAACGAGTACGCCGATCAATAATACAATTTTCTGCACTAATGGCCCTTTCCACCCCAGTTATCAATGCCAATATTGCCCCTATCCTCAAACACTTAGTTATGTTTAACCCATCATCTCAGTTGCCCATTAAGCTGTGTGGCAACCATAACTTCACCATTTGGAAGGCTCAAATTGCCATGCTACTTCATGGCCATGACCTCTATGGTCATCTTGACGGGACCAAATTGTCCCCTCCCGAAACAGTCATCATTGACGGCCTTTTGACAGCTAACCCCGAATACAAGGATTGGTTTCGTCAAGACAAACTCATCCAAAATGCTCTCATGGCCTCTGTTGATGCCAATATCGCTTCCATTGTAGCTTCTGCGGCCAATTCTAAAGCTGCGTGGGATCAACTTCACACCTCATTTGTGAACAAATCGCAAACCCGCATCTTTAGCCTCCGTCACCATCTTAGTCGGGTAAGCAAAGACACCAAATCAATTGCTGAATATATGCGAGAGATTCACTCTCACTCTCATGAAATCGCCACAGCAGGTTCACCTGTCAATAATGAAGAACTTGTGATGAAAATATTGAGTGGACTTGGTCCTAAATTTCGTGAGATCTCCGCTGCCATCCGGGCACGTGACTTACCCATTAGCTACGCTGAACTTTTCGATAAGCTTTTTGATCATGAATTGTTCCTCAAACATGAAGACCTCAAGAGGACCACCACCCATGTCACATCATTTATAGCTCAGCGTGTCACAAATACTTCATCGGCCCAACGCAACAACCATCGCCGCCAACCCACCAATAACAATGGCCGTCCCCCAAACACACCACATAATCAGTGCACCGCTTTCCAACATCCAAACGATTACTCTCAAGGGGGTAACTTTCCACACCAATCCTCACAGATTCGTTGTCAACTCTGTGACAAATTTGGCCATACAACAAATGTTTGCCGCTCTCGGTCCCATAACCACTATGAATCAAAGGAAAATTTTATTGCGCACATGATGCCAAATGACCCCTGGATTGTCGATTCAGGTGCATCTCACCATATTACAGCCGACACCAACTACCTCCACAATGTACAGGACTTCAAAGGGGCCGAGGAAGTGACCTTGGGTAATGGTAATGTGATTCCAATCACGTAAATTGGTAATACTCATTTAAATACATCACATACTACCTTCAAACTCTGTAATATTTTGTGTGCTCCTGCCATCAAACGCAAGCTTATTTCAGTTAATCAGTTTTGCAAAGACAATCTAACCTCAATTAAGTTTTTTCCTTTTACCTTTCTTGTGAAGGATCTGACTACGGGAACTCCTCTTATATGCGGCCCGAGTAAAGCTGGACTATATGAATGGCTGTCCCTGTCTCGACCAAACATCAACATCGCTACTGCTGGACCTTCCTTACATCTATGGCATTGTAGATTGGGCCACCCCCATTCTTGCATTTTATTTTCCAATTTAAATAGTTCTCGTCTTTCATATTCTTCCAAAGACAAGATCACTACTTGTAATTCTTGCTGTTGCAATAAAGTACACATATTTCCCTTTTATTCCACCACTTTGTCCAGTAATTGTCCATTAGAAATTATCTATAGTGATCTGTGGGGACCCTCCCCGGTTCTCTCTATTGACAAAAAAAGATATTATTGTTTGTTTGTTGATCAGCAGACCAAATACATTTGGTTGTACACAATGAAAAACAAACATGAAGTTCAGAAATTTTTTCAAAGTTTACATCCTGTGCTTGAAAAACACTTTGGTCACAAAATACTCACACTTTACACTGATAGAGGAAGAGAATATCAAGTCCTAGAACCATACCTTAATTCCAATGGCATACAATACCTTGTCTCTCCCCCTCATACTCCTCAAAGGGTGGCATTGACTGAACGACCTCATCGACACCTTGTCGAGACTGCCAAACGTTGCTTCATCAAGCAAGCCTACCTTCAAAATTTTTGACCTTTGCCTGCCATCATGCCGCCTTTCTCATAAATCGACTCCCAACCTCCACTCTTAATCACAAGTCTCCTTTTGAAATTCTTTTCAATAAACTGCCAAATTATGAATCCCTTCGTATATTTGGCTGTTTATGCTATCCATGGCTACGACCATATGCCCAAAACAAATTAGAGTCGTATTCCAGACCTTGTGTCTACCTCGGTTTTTCTGTCACTCGTCATTGCCATCAGTGTTTTAACCCCAAAAGCTCCAAAGTTTTCCTCTCACGGGATGTAAAATTTGTAGAGGATATTTTTCCATTTGATAATATGTTTTCTACCTTAAAACAAAACTTTTCATATTTGACTTGGGAGCGTACTTCCAATTTTACTAATACTGATATGGACAATACTTCAAATCCTACTCATCTCCAGCTGTTGCCCACCACTATTCCGTTGATGCGAGACACATGCCACGATTTATGCTCACTCCGTACCGCACAAAGGACCACCCCACAGTCGGATCACTTCATCACTAACACACCAGGTAATCTTCCATCTACTTCTCCTGATATACCTCAGGAATCCTCTGTTGTTAATAGCCCGCCACCTCAATTCATATTTCAAAGCCCGCCCCCTGCTCTCTCTACTCGTCCTCTCCCCTTACATGGACGACCACCCATTACTCATGTTTATCGGTGTCGCCCAACCTCATCACCCAATATACCGACACAAGCACCCATAAATCAGGTTCCCCACATAGAGCAAAATCATGTAGTAACAAGGTCTCAAAACAACATCATCAAGCGACGCAAAATTCTTGACTATACTGCCCAAATAACCCCGCATGTACCTCCTACCCCTGTAACTTACAAACAAGCACACAAATTTTCATATTGGAGAGATGCTATGCAGGTTGAATTTGATGCGTTAATGAAGAACCAGACTTGGGAGTTGGTTCCACCCGATCACACCCACAATGTTGTTCTATGTAAGTGGTTGTTCCGAATTAAGACTAAGGCTGATGGATCTGTTGACAGGTACAAAGCGCGTTTGGTTGCCAAGGGGTTCACTCAAAGGCCTGGGGTTGATTTTCATAAGACATACAGTCCAGTGGTCAAACCCACCACAATTCGTACCGTGTTCACCCTTGCTGTACAACGAAATTGGGCCTTACATCAACTTGATGTCAATAATACTTTTCTACAAGGGAAGCTTAACGAAAATGTATACATGTCTCAACCCCTTGGCTATGAAGATTCGGCACATTCTGACTATGTTTGCCATCTCAAAAAGGCAATCTACGGACTGCGCCAAGCTCCTAAAGCTTGGTATGATGCGCTCACCAATTCTTTGGTCCAAATGGGATTCCACATGTCTGAGTCTGATAATTCTCTGTTCGTTCTTCATAATTTAGGAGTAACTATTTACGTTCTAATTTATGTGGACGATATCATTCTTACTGGCAGCAATGAAGTACTCCTTCAGCAAGTAGTTACCTCTCTTTCAAAAACATTTTCTCTTAAGTATCTTGGTTTACTGCACTATTTCTTGGGCATTGAGGTTCATAGGGATGATGATGGCCTGATTCTTAGTCAATCTAAATATATACAGGAGGTGCTACATGACACTAAGATGCAAGACTGCAAATGAATCCACTCACCAATGAATACATCGACACCACTACTGGTAGACGACGGAGCTCCTAAAACTGATGGCACAGAGTATAGAAGTGTACTTTGAAAGCTCCAGTACCTTTCACTTACCCGACCTGACATCACCTATGCAGTAAACAAGCTTACTCAGTTCAATACCTCTCCCTCTGTGACTCACTGGCAAGCAGTTAAACGGCTACTTCGGTATCTTAAAGAAACATCCCAGTATGGTGTCCATATTTCCCCACAGCAGTCCACCAATCTTTTCGCTTATGCTGATGTGGATTGGGCGGGTGATATTAATGATCGCCGCTCAATATCAGGTTACATTATCTTTGTCGGCACAACACCAATTTCTTGGTGCTCTCGTAAGGAACCGACTATCTCTTGCTCCTCCACTGAAGCAGAATATAGGGCAGTTTCTTTTGCGTTGTCTGAAACAAACTGGATCACTCACTTTCTCAAGGATCTACATATGCCGCTCTCTGATGTTCCCACAATACTTTGCGATAACCTTGGGGTCACCTACATAGCTGAAAACCCAGTTCATCATACAAAAATGAAGAACCTCGAGGTTGATTTTGACTTTGTTCGCAACCAAGTTCGCAATGGCCTAGTTCAAGTCTCACACGTTCACTCCGCTGATTAAATTGTAGATCCACTCACCAAACCATTGTCTAAAACAGCCTTCCAACGCATGCTTCCCAAGTTACGTGTTGTCTCTTAACATATACCTTGAGGGGGGGGGGGTAACAGATCACGTATGTTGTGCACGTTACCACACTACCTTTAAATTAGGATTTCAGTTTATTTATAGTTTATTTAGGAGTCAAGTAGGATTGCTCAAGTAACTTAATATGCTCCTATTTCCTAGGAGTAATTCTGCAAGTGTCAAGGGAAGGAATTCAAATAGTTGTTGGAAAGTCCCTATAAAAGAAATTTGTTCACAAAATTAGCAAACTTCTCAATCAAAGTTATGAAGGTATTCCTAAGAAGTATCTCAAAAATAAGTATCAACTGTTCTTTGAGTTTATCAATAATGTGGAAAGAGAATTGTTTCCTCTGATGCGGACTTGTTCCTTATTAAGGACTTGAGCACAATTAAGTTAATCAATATCCCTGCCATCATGTTGGAGAATATGCAGAAGACCATGTTTGTTAAAGATGGCAAACATGTCATGTGTAATGGGTATTTGCTAACAAAGGTGTTCAAACACATTGAAATTCCCTTTGAACATGGAGTAAGAGGCACTGTGAAGCAAACTATATCTTTGAACACTTTTATTGAGTGTGAAAGTGTTAAATGGAAGGCAGGGAATAGGAGAAAGGTGTCTGAACTATTGATTGAACATTAGCAACTCAAACATAAGTTGGAATCCATGGTAGTAACACTAACCAACAGGAATGCAGAGGTTGCTTGCCTGCATGTTCAGGTGCAATTAGAAAAAACAGAGGGACTAGGTGGAGAAGAACTTGCTACCTTGAATTTTCAAAATGAATTCATGGAAACCAAAATGTTGAGCTCAATGAGCGACTTCTCAAGAACCATGTTGAGGTTTATGCTCTCTTATCCCTACTCTTTCAAACCCCCTCTTCCAAACCTCCTTCCTCCTAAGTTCCAATATAAGTCCCTTCATTTCTCTTTTGTTCATTGCAACTCAATGGGAATTGTCCCCGATCTTGTTTGTAGTGTTAATTGGAATGTTTTTTATGTTGATGTTTTTTATTAATGAAAATGACCTTGTTCTTACTAACTTGTCTCATTAATTTATCCATCTTTTACTTATACTTAGTGTTGTCCAAGCGGCCATGAATTTTCTTGAACTACTTTTTTGTTAACTTGGTTTACTGTTTTAACTCTTTTTATGATGTCAAAAGGGGGAAAATTGTTAAGGGTATAAGATTTGTTAGTAGTTTCTTGAAGAGGGCATAGTCACAATGATATAGGGAGCTAATAAAAAAGGGAAGAAGTTGAGTAAGTTTGTCATCATTAAAATGGGAGAAAATGTATTTTGAGCTAACTCAAAAGTTTTGATGATTTAACAAACTTTGGAATCTAATAGATAACCCGATCGTAGGTGATACTAAGAGTTATATTACTTGAAAAGGACAATTGTCTATAAGTTGCAACAGTGTCACTGTTGTGGTTGGTGCGCGTCTATTTTCAAAGCAACAGTACTCTCAGCCAATTGCATTGCTTCAAGAATTTTGTGTCTGTCTTATATAAGTATCTTCAGCAAGGGCACAACATAGTTTTTGTATCCTAAAATTCACAGAAGAAAACACCATTCTTGAGGGAAATATATCTCAAAGAATAACACAGGGACCTGATAGAGTTATCTTTGTTCTGAGTTGTTATTAGGCTTCATATTTCTTTGTTTATTCTTGTATGATCTATTCCTAAGTTATAAAGGA